>JAYJMB010000587.1:0-17807 GCA_036873735.1 Pouteria campechiana | reverse complement strand
TGTTTAATGAAAGAAATTCATATTTATAGTTAGCTAATAATTACAACTAAACAAGTTAATTTTGCCATTCCCTGTGGAATCGACCCTTGCATAAGCACACTAGACTATACATCGACCGTGCACTTGCGAGGTATTAAATTTGAGCCATTAGAAGTGGGTTTGAGGTGGAGTGAAATAGGAATGATAGATTTGACCTTTGAATGATTCTGCTAGAGCTTGTAGAGAATCTATTCATTGGTCAATCTTATCAGCTCTTAGAATCATAGAAGACATGGTAGTGAAAAGGTTATGATCCAATCTATTCATCTAGCGAGCTAAGGTTTGTAGAAAGTATTCCATCATAAATAATCTCTCCTCTAGGTGTTGTGGAATTTGTTGTGAAGTGGGAATCAAAGTGGCTGGTGTTGGTGGAGGAATGGATGATTGAGGTGGAGGAATGGAAAATTTAGGTTGAGGTTGAGTTTAAGATGATCCAGAGGGTATAGCTGCTATACTTTATTCTCTATCTTCTATTTCTATTTCTTCCTCATTCTTTTCTGTGGCCTCCTCTCTTGTTGGCTCTTCCATAGTTTCTTACCTTTTTCCTTCTTCTCCAATTTCTATTCTCTTTATCTATTATTCTTTCCTTGGCTTTTGGGAGATCCACCCTTATAGAGTCAACTTGAAGCCAATTCTCTTTACTATTTTCTTTGTTAATTTGTTCTCTTGCCATGTAATCTCCTCCACCTTCCTTGGAGAGATCCACATTTACTGTTTTCATGATCGTGCTCATGACCATTTTGTAAGGTAGATAGTACTTGGTGGAAGTCTTTACCAAGTAAAACTAATTAACTATTATTTGAGTCAAATCTAATTTCTTCTTATGCTTCAATGCCCACAAGATCTTGGCTTCTTTCTCAAAAATTTGATCAGTGCTTCCTATCTTGGGATATATGTTGTTATAAATTAACATATGAGCTAACTTAAGAACCAAATTCAGATGGCTGACATGTAAGTAGGTTGCACTTTCTTTGATTTCCACTTCAGCTACATCTACAAATAGACTAGTCCTATTTGATGGTCAATCAATCTCTTGTGTTTCTATCTCAGGAATATTAAAGGTATTTCTAATATTCTTTGAAGATAGATCTATACTTGAATCAGTCTAGTGTATGACTTATCCTTGTAGCCCATGAAACTTTCCCATCCTTGGAATCTGATCTAATTTGTTATTTCAAGATTCAGCCCATTCTCTCCAAATGCTTGGAAATCAAATGCTTTTCCTTTTATTATCTTTCTACCTTCAAACTGTTTACAAAACTTATTATAAGCAGAGGAATTGCTATTGAAGATTATCTTAAGAATGTAATCTTTTGTTCTTCTCCTTTGTCTTGGTGTTTCTTCCTCTATCATTCTTCTTTCTTTAGAATTAGAGACTTTTGCTCACCTGCTAGCCCTTTTTGTCCTTACCATTGCAGTAACAGATGAAATCCTTGACTTAGGAGGTTGGAAAGAGGAGTTCTCCGAAGGTCAGGAGATGAAAAATCTCTAATGTGAACGAGATGGGAGTAGGTGAATGGAGGGAAAAATGTGGAAGAAGAAAGGATTTTGAATTGCCTTTCTGTAGAACGAGCTCGGAGGAATGACATAGTGACATAGAAATTCTAAGCTTAGGGTTTTAAGGGAATTGAACCTTCTATTAGGGTTAAATAGAAGTTTTGTGCAATACATTGCTTACACAGAGGTTCTTAGCTAATATCCTAAGAGGTTCTATGTACCTTGCGCAGAGGCGGAATAAGAGAGGCGGAAGTTCTATGAGGAACAAAAGTTCAATAGAACTTCTATGTTTATGATCTTAGAAGTTTTGTGGAATAGGTTTTAGGTGTGCAGAAGTGCAATTTTCAATAGAACCGTGTGACAGAAGTTCTAAGTGAGTGTTATAGAACTTTTGTGTGACTTCTGACGTGCGTTTAATGGTTTAATAGATTTTCTATGCTACTTTTGAAGTACTTGAATATATATTCAAAAATTTTGTGCTACTTTTATCATACTTCTGGATCAATTTATTTAATATTTATAAGTTTTTTTAGGCATTTAGACATTAGGATTAAATATGTATTTTATGAGCATGGATCTATTACATCGAGTTCTCTTCTAATTTTGCTGAATCTATCTTCTAAAAGAGGTTTTGTAAAAATGTCCGCTAACTAATTTTTAGTTAGCACATATTCTAAATAGATATCATGATTTTGTATGTGATCTCTAATGAAATGATGTCTTTTCTCTATGTGTTTAGTTCTTGAATATAGTACAGAAATTTGAGTCAGATTTATTGCACTAGTATTATCACATCTAATAGGAGTATCAAAATATGTTATTACATAATCATTCAATTGCTATTTCATCCATAAAATTTGTGCACAATAACTACCTAAAGCTACATATTCAGCTTCAGTAGTTGATAATGCTATAGAAGTTTGTTTCTTTGAAAATCATCATATGATCATGCTTCCAAGAAATTGACAAATTCCAGAGGTACTTTTTCTGCCTACCTTGTATTTAGCAAAGTCTATGTCAGAGTAACCTCCTAATTCAAAGTTTGAACCTTTTGGATACCATAATCCAAGATTTGGAGTATGTAAAAGGTATCAAAATATTCTTTTAATAGTAATTAGATGTGATTCTTTAGGATCTGACTGAAATCATCATACACACATACATTAAACATAATGTTTGGTCTACTTGTAGTTAAGTATAGAAGAGATCCTATCGTGCTTCTGTATAATTTCTAACAAATAAATTTACCTTTTTAATTCTTATCCATTTTGATGGACGTACTCACTGGTGTGGCTAATGGCTTTCCTTCTTCTAGAGCTTGAGTAGTTCTCTGGTGTATTTTGTTTGGTGGATAAAGATTCCTTCCTTCATCTATTTTACTTGAAATCCCAGAAAGGAGTTCATCTCACCCATTAAACTTATCTCAAATTCTCCTTACATTACTTTAGAAAATCTTTGACATAAGTTATCATTAGTTGCACCAAATATAACATCATCTACATAAATTTGAACAATTAGAATATTATTTTTGTCATGCTTGATAAAGAGTGTAGTATCTACTTTACTACTTATAAACCCTTTTTCTATTAAGAATTTATTTAATCTCTCATACCATGCTCTAAGAGCTTGCTTCAATCCATAGAGAGCTTTCTTGAGTTTGAAGACATGGTTTGAATCATAAGGATCTTCAAACCCAGGAGAATGTTCTACATAAACTTTTTCATTTATAAAACTATTTAGAAATACACTTTTAACATCCATTTGATAAAGCTTGAAGTTCAAGAAAGATGCAAATGCTTATAACATTCTAATGGTTTCAATTTTGGCAACAAGAGCATATGATTCTTCAAAGGCTATTCTTTCTTCTTGACAGTATCATCTTGCTACTAGTCTTGCTTTATTTTTTATTGCTATTCCAAATTCATCTAATTTGTTCCTAAAAACCCATTTAGTTCCTATTACAGATTGATGATTAGGTCTTGTAGCAAGTTTCCATACATTGTTACATTTGAATTGATCTAACTCCTCTTGCATGGCTATTATCCAATTTTCATCTTCTAAAGCTTCATCTATACAAGTTGGTTCAATTTGAGAAATAAAAGCAAAGTTACCACATACTTAATGATATGAAGATCTAGTTCTTACTTTATCATAAACATTACCAATTACTTGATTTTTAGGATGATCATACATGAATCTCCAATCTTTTGGAAGAGTATTATTATCTTTAGCATTTACCTCATTGATGGATGGTCCATCATCTTTTCTTCTTCATCTTTGTGTGTTTTTATTTGTGAAGAATCTTTGTTTTCATCTTGTATTTTTATTTTCTCCATAAAAGCCGTAAGTTGTCCTGTCTCATCATCAAAATCACTCATCTTTCTAGAGGGGTTAGTACTTTCATCAAATTTTACATGAATAAACTCCTCTACAATCTTGTTTTTCAAGTTGTAGACTCTAAATGCTTTGCTAACAATGAAATAACCAAGAAAAATGCCTTCATTAGATTTGCTATCAAATTTGCCATGGTTGTCTTTTCTATTGTTAAGAATAAAACATTTGCAACTAAAGGTGTGGAAATGAGAGATGTTTGGCTTTCTACCATAATATAATTCATATGGAATTTTGTTGAGTATAGATTTGGTATAAATTTTGTTAATGATGTAGCATAAAATATTCATTGCTTCAGCCCAAAAGTATCGAGGTAAGTCATAATCACTTAACATTGTCCTTATCATTTCTTGCAATGATCTATTTTTCCTTTCAGCTACTCTATTTTGCTAAGGTGTTCTTGGTGCAGAAAATGTGTGTAAAATTCCATTACCTTCACAGAAAGCAGTGAATTTCTGGTTTTCAAATTCTCCACCATGATCACTTCTTATGGCTACTATATGAGAATTTTATTCATTCTATACACATTTGGTAAATTTTTCAAAGAATAAAAAAGTCTCATCTTTAGAAGCAAGAAACATTATCCATGTGAATCTAGAATAGTCATCTACAATAACATATGCATAATGTTTTCCTCCAAGACTTCTAGTTCTTGTTAGTCTAACGAGATCCATGTGTAGCAATTGAAGTGGTTTGGTTGTGTATACTTCTTTCTTTGATTTGAATGATTCTCTAACTTGTTTTCTTTTCAAGCAAGCATCACATAATTTATTTTGGTCAAATTTCAGTTTGGGTAAGCCAACTCTAAGATCTTTGTTGTATAGTTTTTCAATCATAAATTTATTGGTATGTCCTAGTCTTTTATGCCACAATAGGGATGCTTCATTATTTACAACAAGACATTTTGCTTTGATATCATTTAAATTGAATGAGTACACATTACTATATCTTTTACCAAGTACTACAATTGAATTTGAACTATCTATTACAGAATATATATGCGATTCAAACACAACCTTGTATCCATTATTGCAAAATTGACTAATGCTTAGCAGATTGTATTTTAATCCTTCTACTAGTAAAATATTTGAAATAGTAATAGAGAGATGTTGGCTAATCTTACCAATCCTAACCACTCTACCTTTTTCGTTATCTCTAAAAGTAACTATTCTTCCATTTTTAGCCTTTAATTCTATGAATAACTCCTCTCCTGTCATGTGTGTTAAGCAACCACTATCAATATACCATTTGCTACTTCTTGTGGCTCTCAAGCACACCTATAATAATAAAATCAAGCTATAATTTTTGGCATCCATTTAGGAATAGGTCCAGGTGGGTTAGTAGCCTAATATTTTAGCACCCGTTGCTTTTTACTAAATAATTATCTATTAATATTGATGTATTCATTGTGTCAGCGACAATTTTTGGTCCCCAATTTTGGTTTTGTTTAGGTTCTATTTTTCTTCCAAAATTGACAATTTTCTTTCTATGGTTTTCTTTACTTTTCTTTGTTTTTAGTTTAAATAGTGTAGAAGTTAATGTTTTTGTAAGAGCATGATTTTCTGCTTTTGTTTTCTCAAGTTTTATGTTAATGTTGGTTTTGAGTTGGTCATTTTCTTGTTTTATCTTAGAACATTCATAGATTATCTTTTCTAATTCTATTTTAGTTTCTTTATGTTTAGCTTTTAAATTTTTAAAATCTAAGTATAATTCATCTAGTAATTCTTCTAAATCAAAAGTTTCAGCTTTTGAATTTACCTCATCTTCATGAATGGCCATGAAGCTTATTCCTATATGATGCTCCTCTTGATCCTTTTCTTTGGGGTTGAGTGAGCTGAATTAAGCTTCATTTTCTTCTTCTACTTCACTCAAACGATCGTGTTTTCCAGCATTTCCAATACAGCCATTGTTTTCTTCTTCTTTTCAAATTTTCTGTTTAGAAGTATTCTCTTTATCAAAGTAATAATTATACTTTTTCTTTTTGTTACCCTAGTTTTTGTCTGGTTCTGAATAATCAAATCTTCTGTGTCCAGATTTGTTGTAGTTGTAACATATTAGAATCTCCTTCTTCTTTTCCTTGCTCTTGTTGTTGCTTTTGAAGTTGTTTCTAAATTTCTTCTTTCTGATCATATTTCTGAATCTTCTGGTTATCATTGTCATTTCCTCATCATCTTCACTAGCTAAGTTTTCTTGCGAAGCTTCTTCATTTTCTGATTTAGCTTGTAGAGTGATCTTCTTACCTTTGAATTCATTTGGAACCTTTTATTTCATTAAGACTTCACGGGTCATAAGTGATCCCATTAGTTCTTCTACTTTCATTTGACTTAGATCCTTTGCTTCCTATATAGCAGTTACCTTAGGCATCCAAAATCTAGGTAGAGATCTTAATATTTTCTTGACTAACTTGGGCTTTTCATATTTCTCTCCCTAGCTCTTTAGTCCATTGGTGATTTTTTGAAACCTTCTAAATATTTCAAAGATGGTTTCTGATTCTTTTATGGAGAAGGCTTCATATTTCTGCACTAGAATATTTATTTTAGTTTCTTTTACTTGGTTTGTACCTTCATGTGCTACCTAAAGCTTATCCCAAATTTCTTTAGTTGAGTCACATGTAGAAATCTTTTCAAACTCAAAAGAGGTTAAAGCACAGTAGAGGTAGTTCCTTGCCTTAGCATCACTTTCTACTGCTTGTATATCTTCTAGAGTATATTTGTCTTTTGTGTTTGTGAGATTCTTACCATTCTTAACTATAAGCCATAATTAGTAATCAGTGACAGTTAAGAAGTTTTACATTCTTATCTTCCAATACCCATAATTGGTTCCATCAAAAAGTGTGGGTCTGGAAGTGGATTGCACTTCTACAGATGTGTTGTGGAACATACTGACTATTTGAATCTCTTCATAAGTAAATATGCTAGTATTTAAAAATTAACTTAGTGAAGCTTACTCTGATACCACTTATTGGTCCCTTACTGATTGGTAGCTCAAAAGGGGGCGTGATTGTGCTTCTAAAAATTTTAGCCAATAAATAACTATGTGTGCTTAAAATGAGAAAGAGAAAGGCTTGTAGCACATAATAGTATTTTTATAGTGGTTTATCCCTTTCTAGGTTTCTACTCCACTTCTCTGAGTTAGTCTCCTTTATTAAACTCAGGTTCCACTCTAACACTTGTTAGTTTTACAAACTCACCAACAACTCACTAGTTTTTCAGGTTCACTAGAAACTTTATATACGTTGGTATTCAAGCTTACCAACTAACTTATTGGTTTTCCAAGTTCACTAGAAACTCTTACAAATAGTTGGTTTTATAGAGCTTATGAACCAACTCACTAGTTTTCCAATTTAAAGTGTATAATAACAATGTCTCTTATTTTAGGCTAGCATGTACGAAAGCTAAAGCTTAAATGAAAGAGTAAAGTAATGAGATCAGATTCAAACTCCTTTTGAAGTTGATGTAGATCTAATGTTGAAGATTCTGAAAGCATTGACATTGATGTAGTAGATGGAGTTGAATGATGGAAAGCTATGAATGTTCTTTTCTAACACAATGATTTTCAGTGTAATCTCTTCATTATTGTAGTTTTTTTCTTAATCCTCTTTATATAGGATTTGAATTTTTAATCATTGCAACCTTTGGCATCATTTTATAACAACTTAGGTAGGTTTGGTAATGACTTCTGTGCATTGTCGGAATTCAAAAATTCTGAGTAGAGTGCTCAGAACTTCTATGCTTTAGTTTATGCCTTAACAGAACTTCTGAAGTGGTTTTGTGGTACTTCTATAGTTAGTAGATTTTTGGCAGTTTCCTCTTCAGGGTTTCTATACATTGTCTTATTCTTCAACGATTATCTATGTGTCTTCTGAACAACTTCTATGTGTCTTCTGGTTCATTTATGAAGCTTGATTCTTACTTTTGTATCTCTTTATGAAATCATATTGAATCGATCATGTCTCTGATATTTTTTTGACTTGATTTTGTATGATTTGTGCATTACTTCTCTATACTTTGACAGATTCTTCATTACTTCTGCATAATGCTTTTTGCTTCTGCGTTGCTTTTGAGTTATTCTGTATAGTAGAATAGTCCTTCTGAGTTGCTTCTATGCATCATTATGTTGTTTCTGATTTACTTATGTGCTTAGTAACCTTGTTCTGTCTGGCTTTTGTGTATTCTATCCTTGTTTTGTCTAGCTTCTATGTAGTGCTAGATTTCTTCTGTCGCATTTTGTATAGCTAACTCATCTTCTATGCTTCTTCTATGGTTCTTCTCATTTTTTATTTTTCTTTTGATGAAGTTCTGGGTCATTTTTGATTTGGTTCTGAGTTACATCTAATTGCTTCTGATTAATTCTGATTTCTTCCTAACCTTTGATCTTTTCATGCTTAACTTAAAATTAAGTTCCAAAATGCTTTCACATGCCTTTTGAATATCTTTTTATTTGAGCTTTACTTTAATACTTTCCTTAATCTATTTTTGATACTAATACTGTAACACTTAGAAAGTGATTTATTAGTGCTTTGATTCTTCACTCACTTATTTGTTCATCATCAAAACTAAGTTATTTAATCTCATTTGTCATCAAAAATCAAGCTTAGTAAAGGGGTTAGACTTATCATAAGAAAAACTCTGCCGGCAATAAATGATATCATTATGGAAACTTTTGAAAAGTCATCATGTGTAAGTGCGAGAGCAAGTACCTCATCTACAACCCCAAGTTCTTCCCAATAAAGACACGCAAGGAAATCTTCTTTTAAAGAACCCACTATTGCTAGGCTCAAATCATGCCTAGTGGGAATTCACACTTTGTAGCAACAAATGATGAAGGAGCAGCAATAATAGTTCAAATATATGGTGGACCACAACAATGCTTTAACTGTCATGCTACAAAGTTACAACATATCACAAGGCGACAGCTCAATTTTTTTCCCCACACAGCCAACATTTCTTGATTATGCAGAAGAATCTAAGAGTTTGTAGGAAGGCAATGGCTCAGACGAATGATCCAACCCATTTTAAGGAAGTCCTTGTTTTCCATTGTTTTATTCCACATTGAAGACGTTGTTGCTTTCAAGTTTGGGGGTGTTAGTATTTTGCTTATGGATGTATTTGTCTTAGATTATGGCATGTTTGGTTTGTCTAGTTTTTGTGGTGTGTGTTTGGATATTTTATGTGTTATATTTAAGTGTTATGATAGTTTATGTGTTAATCTTTATGTTGAGTGCTTTATTTGATTATGGTTATGTTTGGTTTTAAAATTGTATCAAAAAATAATATATATAGGTGTGTTTGTGTGTTTTGAACATTGATCAGGGTCATCATACAAAATTAATGACATATATGTGATATTTGACAATATATAAGTTGAAAATGATAGAAATCACTATTGTTTGCATACTTGACTTGATCCTTCTTCTAACTTGTTATATATTCCTCATACACATTGATCACATTGACTTAGTCATTTCTTTTGAAATCTTTGAATACTTAGCATAAGTTTAGGAGACTAAGTATGCATTAGTCATTTTGAGTTCTAGAATTCATTGCAACTATGTTAAGATAAGCATTAGATGAGATAGAAAAAAACAAGAGTAAAAACTCATTATTTATAGGAGGGATCACATCTCTATGAATGGGAAAGAAAACAATTTTGGGGGTGTGATAGTAATATTGCCCAAGGAATAAGGGGGATCACATTCGGGAAAAAAAGGAGGAATGTGATAATAATAGAGCCAACAAAAAGGAAAAATATCAAATACTCATCTAAAGTAGTCTCTTTGATTTAATTTGCAAATTGTCAGAGTTGCAGTGAATATATACTACTCAGTTGCTTGAATGAATTTAAGTGTGAAAAGATGTAAATTAAAATGGCTATAATTCTTGCACATGCATATGGAATCTAAAGTGGAAAGGAAAAGGCTCGGGTTGAAAATTAAAGACATATGTGATGTATTGATAGTTTCCTCTTAACTATACCTATTGTATTGAGGTTTTTGATTAATGACCTAGATCAATGTTCATTGTGTCCTTCGTGAGTTTTTGTGTTTCTTCTTTGCTTGAGGATGAGCAAATGAGTAAATTTGGGGGTATTTGATAAGTGAATTTCATTTACTTACATTATATATATTCAAGCTTAATTATTTGTAAATCATTATTACTTTTAGATGCATTTCATATTTATTTATTGGATTTTCTAAGTGTTTGGAAGATGAAAAAGAAGAGAAAATGAAAGGAAAAGATAAAGCTCAGAGATGGAAAAGAAGAAAATTACAAAGGAGCTAAAAATTCACCTTACAAGAGCAAAACCCACCTAGCGTCGTTGGTGCCAATGTCTGTTATAACCACCTTGTGCAACCAGCATGGTGGCGCCACCGGCACCACTCCTTAATTTTAACAAATTTTCTGCTAGCTCGGTTGGGGTGTTTTTAAGGCAATGAGATAGGGTTTTATAAGGATCTTTTCCACTTCATTTTGAGGGTTCTTTTTGATGGTTCTGAGGGGTGAATCTTTGAAGTTTCATATGGAGAAGAAAGGAGATTGCAAGTAAGCAAGAGGAAGAAGAGAAGATGTTCTTTATTGTGATGATCCTGTCTAAAGGAGTTGTTTTGATTTATATTATGAACTAAATCCCTCTTTCTATGGTAAAAATGTAACCTTTTTTTATAATCTTTGTTATGTAGATTGTTGGTTATAAATGGCTATATGATCTTGTTTCATTCATTATATTGTTTGCAATGATTTGATTCATGTTATTGCTTGATCACTAATATTATTAGTTAGATTATTTATCTAAGCATGGTTAAGGTAGACACCATATGCTAAACCATGAGCTCCCTTGAATGAAAAGGATAGATGGTTCATATAGACATCATATGCTAAACTATCTTATTTTGGTTCATTATGTTCTCGAGTTTAAAAAGTTTCACCTCAATTATGTTACACATCATAGGTAATTTGAAAGAGTGAAAATACTTGATTTGAACTTGCATACTTAATGGTAATGATCATACATTTGAAAGAACCAACCCAAGTGAAGTATTGAATCCAACATTCCATTAGCAAAGGGTGTCATTTAGTGGTGAAATTGGATCCCTAGACCCTTGCATCTTATTAATCTCCCTGCATGATTATTAGTCATTGATTTTTATCATTCCATTAAATTTCTGCAATTCTTTCAATCATTACACCTTATTCATTTAGTTATAAATACATTCTTTTTAAAGATAGTTTAGTTCAGTAAATAAAATTAATCAAGTCAATTTTGTCATTCTCTGTGGGATCGACCCTTGCATTTTCACACTATACTACTATACATCCATACACTTGCAAGGAATTATAATTTGAACCATCAGTCATCCTCTATGTTTTTCAAAGGATACTCCACCTTCCAACTTCCATATTTCAATGGATCTAATTATATAAAGTGAAATAGGAGACTGGAAATACATGTTATAGCCAATGATCTTCAGCTATAATAAATAATTATTATTGGCATAAGTGAGGATGAAGAGAGAGCAAAGCATAAACATATTAAGGCTAAAAATATCCTACTACATGTTCTCTGCCTCACCATTTGCAAGTTTGTCTTAACCTATAAAAGTGCAATAGATACGTTGCACAAGTTATAAATAGTCCCAAAGGGGCAAGTTAACCTACATTCAAATGATATTAGATGCTTCTATTAAGATTAATTCAAGTGCAGGAAGGGAGAAACAAACTCCTGAAGAAGAAGTTCAATCTGTGCAAACAAAAGAATTGGAAATTGAAGATACATCATAGATTGAGGGGGAGAAATCTCAAGAAAAGATGAAATATCGAGTTCCCTCCAAAGGGATAGTGAATGAACAAGTCAATTTTTGTAGGAATCAAAGGTCAAAGAGGAAAGGTAAGTGCAAGCATAGTACCTAAACCCAATTGATTCAATTATGAATCACTATTTGCATTTAAAATTTTAATTATGTATATCTATCATTAATTCATTTGTATACTGATAGAATCTAGGATTTAGTTTGGAATAAATTAAACTATGAAATCATGAATCAAGAACTAATTAGGAATAAGAAAACAAATTCCATCCAAATAATTTATCAATTAAAGGTAAGAATGCCTAAAAAGGCATAATTCAAAACATAATAAAATTATAAGATAACTCAAATGAATGATTATGCTCAAAAATACATATTCAATTATCAAAAAAATGAGTTAATCTAGCATATAAAGTCAGTTGTCTTCTTATATAATTCATAACTATGCTAGTTCAAAGATCGCAAAGTTGGCTATGATTAGAGCAGAAGTCTATCCTGGTTTCTTATGAAAATTGCTTTGAATCAATAGTATACCTTACTGCATACTATTATAGCTAAAATGACAATTTTCACTAATCTATCAGCAATATATGCTTTAACCTATTAGTGAGCAGAAAGTGTAAGAATTTCTTAAGCATATGTAGGAAAGTTTGAAAGTGAACATACAAAGTAAGAAATAGAGTAATGAGAAATCAAAGTCTTCTTCTTATGCTCACAAATCCAAGCAAAAAGAGTTAACAAGTTTGAGCTCCAGATGCAAGAAGAAGAATCAGACAAATCAAGACTCAATTCTAGATAATCTTAAATGAAGCATCTACAACTCCACAAGAGCAAAATGAATGATCAAGAGACTTGCAACAACATCTATGAGCTTAAATGAGAAAATTATCAAAGGAAGCATTAAAGAAGATAAGTTGTCTAACCTGACCTTATATTACATTGTTATATATTCTGGATATATCTAAACTGCCTTGGATTTGAATAGATTTGAATTCATTGATTTGAGCCAAATCATTCCGAAAAGCTTTGAAATAATCGACCCTTAACTTTATTAGAGTCCTAAGGCATAGTCAAGCCTATTTGGAAAACTTCACAGTTTAAGGTCTCAACTAGAAATTTCATTCCTAATCATTACTTTTGTAATTATATTTAAGGCTTGAACTCTTAAAATAATATAATTAATGTATTAAATGTCTATATGATAATGCTTGTATCATAAATTACTTCTTATCAAAGCACAACAAGAATATAAGTGAAAAATATCTAAATATGTGCAAAATGATATCATATAATCAATGCTTAATGATAAGATACTTGATATGTAGTGATCTATAAGACTTAAATTCTTAAAAGTATGAAACACCCTAAATAAAAACTTGAAAGTTAAGTAAACATTAATCTCATAATGATAATGTTTTGCATGTTATTTTAATAATCTTCTCAGCATATTATAACTGCTAAACATGATTTGATTAAAATAAAAGAAGTATCAAAAGATAAAAGAAACTAACTATTAAGAGAAAACACCTAAAGTTCTAGTCACCTTTTCACTTCCAAGTAGTATGAGCAACAGAAAATATAGAAAAGGTAAGGAGTAGAAGAGAATAATAGGAAGAAAGTCCCTAGTGCCGAATTTCAATCTAGGAACATTATAGCATATCAAAGTCTTAACCTCTATGCTAGGCAGACCAGTCCACACTCTAAAAGAGACTAACTTGAGTTTTCTTGATAACTGCAAATCAGTAATTTAGGACTAAGTTAATGAAATAAGAAGCTAATATGGAAATCAAACTATAATAAATGGATATGATGTAGAATAAAATGTTATAACAAAAATCATGAACATAATTCTTTTTCTAAGGATAAATCATCTAATAGCAAGGAAACTGAACGAATTAAGAAAGAAAAGGAACAGACTTGAAAGAAGAAACATCCCAGAAAAACTTATAAATCTAGACATTCTTTAGGAAAACTTTAAGATACATAACTAATTAATATGATTTTGATGAAAAGCTATCCATGTTTAAATATTCTCCGTAAAACTTTTATATCAAACTATAATCATGTTATCAAACTAGAAACATTGTTTGAAATATTCTTGCACAGAATGTTCTTGAATCATAAATGTACCCATGACTGAATCTCTGTTGATCTATCATGGTAAAAATCTAAATTATAGATATGTAATTTCAAAGTCTTTAGTAGCAAATATTCAATGTTTAAATGATACCTATGTAATATAAGAATGCCTTGTATAGAAACATACAACTCAGCGAAGCTTACTTTGCTGAAGAATCTAAAATCATATACATGAACTTCATATGTTATTCTCCACACCTTTCCAAGCCATGATAAAATAAACCAATCAAAAATTAAAAGGAACAAAATAGAATATTAAAACAAGAAGAGAATATCCAAATGAATCCACACTCATAAAAAGTTGATAGAAATTACAAGAATTCTCAATGAAAGTTATCACTTTAATAGATAAAAAGCAAAGTAATTATTTGTTAAAGCATCTATGACAGCTTTGAGCTCTTCTATCTTCTGATAAGCCTTGGCCAACTCCACCTCAAATGCCTTAATATGATCCAAAACTTCCATATAAGCAATATAATATTTAGTCAGAAACAATCAGAGTTAAGGTTTGTCCCTCTAGCATAAAACAATTCCTCCTTCAGTTTCTTTATCTCTTCATTCAAAAAATGAATTCGTTCTAATGGCTTGGAACTCTCATCATCTTCATCAACATGAACCTACTTAGAAGGAGAATGTAACACTTTTGGTGTTTGAAATCTACCTATATGAATATGGGTAGAGTTTACTTTATAAATTCGATAAATGTTACTATTTGGAGCTATATAAAGTCAATAAGAAGAAAAGAACCTAAGTAGTGAAATTGAGCAAAAGCATGTTATGATCTATAAGGATGGCCAAAAAGGGGTCTTATACATATTATAATGTGTGTGAAATATTGGATTGAACATTGAATGTAATATAAAATAAAAATGGCCTATGGAGTTACTTATGGTCAAAAATGATCGATAAAAAGAGCTGAATAGGTGATTTTTGACAATTGACCTCAAATGAGATGGAAAATGATATGAAGATGTTTCGTTTCATGTATGTGATATGTGTTAAGTAGTTTTTATGATGTTGGAAGTGTTTTATGTGAAATGGGATCATTGATGACTTGTATAAGTACAAGTTTTGAATTTGAATAGTTCCTTGTAAGAATGGATTATTACTTGAATTTAGGAGTGAGATTTAATTACTTGAAAGAGCATTTTGGGAGGATTATGAAAGGGATTAAAGAAAAATGAAAGGATTAAAATTTTAATGAAGATGGATGAGAGGAAAAGTGGGAAAAATAGGGTTTAGAACAAGTCAAAAAGTGGGGCAACAGGTCCACACCGCGGCATGGCTTCAACATGGGTAGAATGGGGCATCAGGGAGTCCATGCCATGGCATGAAAATGCCTTGCCATGGCATGGCTTTAAAGATGCTGAATTTTTGGGCAATGAGTAAGGCCATGACGTGGCATGGGTCTGCTGGTGCACCAGAGCACCAAACAAATGCGATGTTTTAAGCCCCAAACTCGTTCCATTTTGACCAATTTTCATCCCATTTCTTTTTCTTCTTGCCTTGGCTTTGGAACTCATCCCGTTTAGCCCAAATTTATGCCATTTGAACTTGGAAAATTCTTGTTTAGGTGGAAAAATGCTTGTTTTTGTCCCTAGACCCAAGTTTCAGTCGTTTAGATGGTGGTAGAAGGAAAAGGAACCGACTTTCTACATTTGGAAGGTGCTATTTTGGCCCTTAAGCATGGATTCTTATTCATTGATGACAACTATACTTGGATTTAAGGTAAGCAATTTTATTCCATCTGAAAATTTGATTTTTGTAAACTAGGGTTTTATATAGTTTTCTGAAAAGTTTTTTTTAGAAGAAATTAACATGAGTAATCATGGGGAAAGTGAATAATGGATTAATTTCCATGAATTAGGAGTGATTTAGACTTGAAATCATGATTTTTGGCTTATTAGGGTTTTGTAAATAGTTACTTTTGGAAAATTTTATGAATTATGTGAAAATAACATGGGAAAATTGATTAATATCAGAATTATGATGTTTTGGGATTTGTATAGGGTGATTGGAACTTGTGAAAATGGATATTCAACTGTGACCTTATTTGGGTTAACTAGGAAAATTGTGTATGGGCTATGTAAGCCATAAATTAGTTAAATTAAAGACTTAGTTGAGTTATTTAAAAGTGTTTAAGTATTGATCATGTCAAATACAATATAAATATTGTCGAGGCATGTCAATGGACTGACCATAGTATCTAGAAATTGTACTTTATTGATTTGATGTGAATTTGGCAATGTTGCCTTTGTAAATAAATGGCTTATTTTTATGTATAGGGCAAATTGAATATGGTTGGGAAGCTACGGAGCTTGTGGCATTATGAAGAATAAGTTGTTAGCCAAGTAAGTAGGCCCCTTTTTGATTGAATGTATGAGTGAATAGGGTTATATAATAAGCCATTTGTTTGTATCTGGGCATATGTGTTTTGGATGAGGATAGTGGATATCCCTTATGGGTTAAATTATTGTCTATTTGACTAGTATGCTTATATGAGTATAGGTATAGCAAATATCCCTTGGATTGAAAGGATTAGTTTTCATTTAGGATATGAAGTTGTGTTTATTTGGGATAGGAATTATCCCATGTTTTAGGGCTTTTTATTCTTGTGTATGAATATCTAACTATGAGGGGATAGATAATATCCCGTTTTGTTATATAGGATGGATATTTTAGAACATATGAGAGTGTATATTGTGATGTATACACTGTATTGATTATTGATTGAATGAAATGTTATGAATATTTTTATTTTACTTGCCTATTTACTGAGTTGCTAGGACTTACACCTTCTTATGTTATTTTTTTAGCCGACAGGTAAAGCAATGGAGTCAAGGAAGTTATTATTCATGTTGACACGGGCGAATAGGTATTGGAATCCCATTATATGTGTGTAATTGTGTTTAATGATTTTAATTAATGTATAATTATAATTAATAGATTTTAATTGAGGTGTGTTTGATATTGGAGAAACTAGACTAATGTTTATTGTTAGTAGTGGCATGTCTTAATGATTTAATTATTAGTTTTTAATGAATTTTAAGGATGTAGATTGCCATCATGATTCTACCCAAATCTTGGGCTGTGGGCAAGTGGATATGTATGTTTAGAATTTATATTATTGCTTTATTATATTTGATAAATAATAATATAGGTTAAACCCTAATAAATTAGGGGATACTCTATCCATTTTTCTATAGAAACTAGTCGAGTTCCAAAAATCTGACTCGAGCATCCCACCCTAAAAGTAGGCAAATTTAAGTAAAATTATAGTACAAAATGGTAGGTCATACATCAAAAAGTAGGGCATAACAAAATGGTATCAAAGCCTAGGACTTACCTGTGTGATAAGTCTGGCTCATTTGTGTAAGAGCACTAAAAAAATTCTAAAATTATGATGGCTAGGGGATGTTAAAAGGAAATAGGAATTAGCATCCCTGAGGATAATTTGATTATAAATTGAGACCATGGGAGAATTTTAGATTATGGATAAATTAAAGGCATGAGTATGGAATAAAAAGGCAGGTAAATGACAATTGTAAATTAACATGCATATGAATGGATGGTACATTAATGACTATGAATGATATTTGTGATTCGGTATAATATTGCATAGTGAATGCCAATATGAGATGCTTATGGAAGTACTATGATAGTACAAGTGTGATTAAAATAGGTATGTATATTGATAATAAATGTATATTATGGTCAGAATAGTGCAAGAAAATATGGTAGTGCTTATATGTATCTTGTTTGAATGATAATATATTTGTTTTATGATGTAGGTGAAATGACAATTATGAGATTGCAAAGTTTTGTGAATAAGTATTAGAAATTAAATTCAATTTGATTTGTTTAATTGAATTGTGAGGGAATCATGGGATTCCTTTAGTTAAAATAGTTGTGTGAACTTAATTGGTTAAGTGATTAT
>JAYJMB010000586.1:0-17807 GCA_036873735.1 Pouteria campechiana | reverse complement strand
ATCCTCATGTTTATATTAATAATCCATTCAATTTCATAACTTTTTCATAATAATTTTCTCAAAATTTAATTATACAATCTGTCGAACCGACAAAAATGACCGAAACTTTACAATAACAAAAATTTACATTTTTAAAATTTTTTAGGGCCTTATAGTATATTAAATATTTTGCATACCAATCAACGAACATCTTACCCCTACGAAGGAGTTGAAATAATGATGTGTTACACCAAGGCAGCCTTCACATTGATGAAAATTCATAATGCTTGTATATGTATCTATAATCTATATAAATAATCAAAAAATTATAAGTACAATCACATTGCCACTAACCTCAAACACTAAATATATGAGCATTCTTAATGTGTTATCTATGAACATATCTTGACCTATATATCACATCTTTGCACAAGAAATCATCACCGTGCGCAGCTCAAATAAGATCTCCCTGCAAAAAATTGATGAGTACACATGTTAATCCACTAATTGTAAATCAACAAAACAAAACTTTTGTTGGAAGAAAGATAGATGAAAATAAGTTACTCAGAAAGGCAATTAGCTAGGTCAAGGGCCCATTCAACCAAAAGTAATTTGTTCATATCTTCTACACATAATCAAATGGCCTACTTTCTCGATGGCGAAGTAGATTTGGATTAGGCTTCACAACAATGAGAATAAACATCATTACACGTCTGTAAAATTTGAATGATATCGCAGTAAAAGGTACAATTTGATGACAAAGGAAAATAATGCATATGCATATAACTTACCATGGCTCTGAAAACACGAAGTTAGAAGGTGTTGATTTTGCAATATTCACCACTTGTTTGTTTTGCAGTTCTCGAATCTATCTCTCTAATTCCTAGGTTTGAAAAAATAAAGATTAATTATCTAATAGCACAAATGATATCACTTGTTGAATGTTAACACTATGAGACCATCTATTTGTGTGTTTCAAATAGAGGATTTCAAGAAAAAAGAGGGAAGAACATCACAAGAAGTGTACCATCCATAAGTGGCACCCCAGACTACTACACTTTGATGTTAGACTACACAAAATGCCATTATGAACTACAATGTTGGACCAAGCAGAATGCCATGCTAAATAATCTAATTCTACAAAGGATGGAGATGATCTATTATAATTACTTAAAAAAAGTGAGAGACATTGCAATCACATGGCGATGGAGAGAATATTGTTTGAATGTCTGTTAGTAGCCTGACCTTTGTCCTTTCCAGATAATTAAAATAATGATTTTAGTAAACTACGCCAAAAAGGCTTATATAAAACCCAATTAAACATTTTTTAATGAAAAATAACATCCATCAAACAACTATGTCCATTGAAAATCACCTCCCTTTAATTGGCCTAGGTGATCATTTAATCTATGTATGATTTGGCATTTAAAGAGATTAAAAGAGATGAAAAATAAAGAAGATATTAGTTTGATATAAAACAGAGTGGTAAAAGTGATTACTTTATGAAGGTTTTAGGTTTCAATTTGGACATACACGTGCAAGAAAGGACTTGTATTGGATATGGTGGATTCGACATGGCATACCATTACTTGAGAAGAGTGAATCAATGTCAATCACTAGATACATACCACTATTTGAGAGGTCGTCAAGTTTTTGTCCTTCAAATGAGCATCTGTTCGTCATCGGGTTTCCTGCATACTGACCAAAATGACATTGGCGATTGCAAAATGATAAGCGCAGATTGAATGAGCTCTTACAATGAATCAAAGAAGTAGAGCTACGTATAAAAAGGTCTTAACAGCTTCAGTTACCTTTACATCATTGATCACTATCCTCAACCCATTCGCTAGTTGTTCCATCTTCAAAAGAAAAAAAAAACGTGGAGAAGAATAGATGCAGAGAGTGTTTTCCTTGGAGCTCATGGGTAGATCATCTGCCCATGTCTTCATGATAAATAGCAAACATTTACAATGTTGAACCAACTATAGACATAGGTTTAATGCCAATTTATCGCTATGGTACATGTAGAGAGTAATGAGAAGAATTTCCTATGCAAGCAAGACACAGTTTTAGAAAAAATAAATCTGCTCTAGTTAAGACATTTCTTACCTACTTACTAGTGCAAATTACATAGCCTTTTGCTGAACCAAAAATAGATAACCAATTGCCTTTTACAATGTTGAGCGCTTAGACGGTTGCTGTCCAATAGCGGTCGCTACACAGGTAGTCGAACGGTGCTAAGCTCTTGTGGCAGTGTGGGGACATGGTGAGTGATGACAAGGGCAGGGCCTGTAACATGTTGGACAGTGCCATTGCAGATGTGTTTTTCTGACAGGCCTGCTTTAATGAGTTTTCATCATTTTTGAAACATCTTCAATTAATTTGAAACATCTTCAATCAATTCTTCAATCAATTTGAACTAATATGAATATCATTTTTGAGTTTTTTATAACAATAGTTTAATTATCATTTTTGAAATTTTAAATCTTGAATCATTTTAAAAATATTTTTAAAAAAGGGACTTGGTACCATTGAATAATCCTACTCATTAGATGGGCCAATGGTCTTAACGGGCCTGCTCATTAGACGAGCTAATAATCTTATGGGCCTGCTCGTTAGATGCCGTTAGACCGAGTTAGCTGGGTTTCTGGGCTGCAACTTTCTAACAGGCTTGAAAATTAGAGCCCATTAGACAACGCTAGCTGAGAGTAGAGCCCATCCATAGAGCCCATTATTTTTGTTAAAGCCCATTAAATGCCATTAACTAGTATTAAAGCCTATTACTTTAGCCCATAAACTCTCTTTAGATGCTATTAAATGGCATTTAATACCATTTATGGTATTAAATGCCATTAAATATTATTTATATTAATTTCTGTTAAATTTTATTAAACATCATTAATTTCTGTTAAAGCCTGTTAACTATCATAAACTCTCATTAGATAGCATTAAACGACAATAAATAGAATTAAACCGTATTAAATGGAATTTAACAACATTAAACGGTATTAAACGGCATTTAATGGTATTAGAAATTGTTGTTTGAATTTCAAATATCATTTTTATCTGCTAATAATTTGTAAATATCATATATTAATATTTAAAATTGAATAATATAATAAATAAATTTATTAAATATAGATTTTAGTCATTAAAATTGGCATAAATATATTTTCTAAATATTTTGGGCCTAGTTTATATGGAGCCTAGGGCCCATTAAACGCTATTAAATGGTATTAAACATAGTTAAAGCTCATTCATATCTATTAAAGCCTATTAGACAGGCCCATTAAAGTCCAAAAAAAGCCTATTAAACTGCATTAAACCTTATTAAACTTCATTAAGCTGTATTAAATTACATTAAACCTGATTAAACATGCATATAATATTCTATAAAAATCCAAAAAAATTCCTAAATTTAATATTTTTTAAATTAGTGATTACTAAATATTTAGGGAAGGTTAAATAAAATAATTTATGTCATAAAAAAAATATTTTTTAATGCATTATCTTATGATAATAACTAAAAAAAATTTTGTAATAGAAAAATAAGTTTTATGAATAACATATTTTGTCAAACATATGTATAATTTAATGATCTATAACTTAGATGGAAGTGATTATAATTTTAAGCACACCAAATATGATATTTATTATCAATTACATATATACTCTCATATAACTAAAATTTTACTCTTAATATAAAATGACAACAATGCCCTTTTTCTATTTTAACTAAAATAGAATGCTATTTATTGGATCTTTCCCCTATAAAAAAATGTTTTATTGTATACCATAACCTGTTTCAGGATGCACAGATTGTTTTTTTGCATTAGCGAAAATTTTCTCTTCCTCATTGGATGAGAATGCAGTAGAACATGTTCCATTTTACTTTATTTATTTATTTATTTATTTTGCTCCAGTGAAAGGAGTGGGTACTGGCACTTCATGCATTGGCATGCGACAACATTAATTAAATTCCTGTTCATGAAATTAGTTGGATCGGGTCGCATGAACTTGGAATGTCTTTCGCTAATAGTTATCCTAATCATTCATGGGTTTGTGTCTGTGTTGCCAATGAATAGACAAGCTGGTGGGGAATGAACCTTGCAATGTGCAATTTTCCTTTGATTAGGATGTAAATGGAAACATATATAGAGATGGAACTATTCCATGAAGGTGACGGCTCCATCTTTGGGGTGCAACTTGGGTTGGGTTACCCCAACCCACCCAACCCAACCTAAAGTTTTCTAGGGTTCGGGTTTACCTGTTTTGGTACCTTTGGGGTGCAACTTGGATTCTGTTGCCCTAAACCCGCCCAACCCAAACTAAAGTTTTCTAGGGTTTGGTTTAGCCATTTTGGTACCTTTAGGGTGCAACTTGGGTTGGGTTGCCTTGAACTTGCCCAATCCAATCTAAAGTTTTCTAGGATTTGGGTTTAGTTGTTTTTGTATGTATATATATACATATATACATATATAGGGGAGTGATCTTATGCGCATATGCATATAAGATGCTTTATGCACATAATGATTTCTTCAGTAATTGGAGATAACTGGATTTAATTAGTAAAGCCAAGACTCGGAGCAGCCACTCTAGCACAGGAAAGAGAGCAAAACCTTTTTTGTTCTATTTCTAATAGTACCCATTTTTGATCTTCTTCCTTAAAACGGCTCCCCTCTCTCGATTTCTCCTATGTCTTCAAATAATTGCAACATTGTGATAGTGATTCTGCTGAAGGCAACCTCTCTTGCCTTCTCCTCTTCCACAAGAAGAAGGTTTCAGTCATCCTTGGCCATGTCGAAAAATCGGGCAATTCCCTTTCTATGACCTTCTCTTTCTCATTCAATTTCAACTTTACCTATGGATTCCCAAGAAAAATTCCTTCAAAACCAATGAATTTGATTTCAAATGTTCTTAAAGGGGCCTAAAATTGCAAACATATTGTCCACTCAGTCTCCATTGAGAACACAATAGTTTGCTATTGAAAAAGGGAAAAGTAAAGAAAGATAAAAAAAAAGTCTGGACATGAGAGGGTGTGTAGTGCCGAGAGGCAGGGAATCACCAAGAATCAAGGCTATGTACTGGAGTAGAAAGACAAACACTCTCCTTTCGTTATTTTTGGATGAAATTGATAGCCAAATTTTATTGTTTTTCCATGATTCAGAAAGTTATGGGAGATTGTTCAATACAGGTGAATAGATGATTAAGGAAACACATGGTATAGATGCAACACAAATAAGTATTTCTCATAAAAGGAAGATAAAATTAAACACATGGTGTGGATCCAACACATGGATGGGTTTCTTGAACCAAAAGACTTAGTCGGCAGATACTTTGATTATTTCAAGGCTTAAAAATAATGATAGCAAATTATAATTTACAATAAAATTTATCAATAACTACTAAATTGGGAATTTGCATAGCATAACAAAAAGTTTGAAGGTAATTGAGAAGTAAAAATACATTGCATTGAACAAACCTAGATTTTTATGGTCATTTGATCATTTATGCATGAATGTAATGAACAGCTTTATCTTGCATAAGCACCAAACTAACTTAATACTATATCCACAACATAATTCCTCTTTTAAAAGGCCAAAGGCTTACAATTCTCATTGGTTGATTTACCAATTTGCGATGATTTGTGGGATGATGTAGTTTTTTATGTAGATAAAGGGATTGCATCCATTCATATTATTTCTTCTTTTTGTATAAGATGGATGCACTGAAAATTAGTGACAATAATCACTAACTTATGCTACAGAAATAAACAAAGTATTGAAATCAATATTTTTTAATTATCCAGCCTATTCAAGTATTATAGTCTTAAAATTTATAAACATAATTTAACAATATTTACATTAAATTAAAGGACTTCTTTAACATTATAAATAATAAAGATTAAAAAAAATCACCTCACCTTTAAAAAAGAAGGGTACATTGCTGCTATTGGAAAAGAAGGATATGTTCATGAGAGTTCACGGGCAACATCTATTTCAGGAATATATGGGCAAGCTTTGAGTGGGAATCGGAGACCATGCCAAAGGCGTATGAAGCTAATCATCATAGAGAATCATTGTGTGCATAAAACATCTTATGCGCATATGTGCATAAGATCACTCCCCCTATATACATACATATATATGTATATATTTATATATGGAAAACTCTTCAAAACAATCGGTTGCCAGGCACCCCTGGAGCAACTAACCTACCTAGTAATTCAAAATGGGCAAATGAAATTTCAACCGTTCATCCAACTTAGCCGATCGCACACCTCTCCCATATGAATCAATGTTCAAATGCAAACAACCCCATTCCGTCTTGCTCCCAGCATCTTCCCTATTATTAGAGAGACAAGCAACAACTGCAAGATCCTTCCCAGAGATCAATTTCCCTCCTATGATTGCCCATCTCTCGTCTTCCCTGCAACAGCTCCCTCTTGCTCCTAGTGTCTTCCCTACAATGGCTCCCTCTTACTCCTAGTGTCTTCCCTGCCATTAGAGAGACGAGCAGAAATTGCCATTATAGAGATCAATTATGATTGCTCGTCTCTTGTCTTCCCTAGAACAACTCCAACTTTGTCTCTCCTGTCATTGCTCGTTTTGCATTTTTCTTGCAACAACCCCAACCGTCTCATCTTGAGAGCCATCACTGCCATCTAAAATCCCCAAGGATACCCATGCCACCACCCTGTTCCTTGCTTTGCCGCCCAAAGATAGATTCACAAAAGAGACCCAACATTTCCTTTCCCCCTTCTTTGGCATACGAGATCTTCGATCTCCACAGAACAGGAAGAAAATAGGTATATTATATATTTCTATCTTATTTTCTATAGCACAACAAGACCAATCTATCTTCCTTCTTCCTTAGTTGAACCAAGGACACTAGTGCAGTGCATTTTGGCTCCTACTTGGCTTACATCACATGAAGCTTATTTGCTTCTAATATAGCCATTTGATTGGGTAACATTTTAACCTTCATAGCTAATACTTGTATCTTACATGTTGTCACTAGATGTTCTCTCTACATTACTTATCTTTGACTTTTATATTTTATCATTTGTATGCATCATTTAAATAAACTCAATGGAGCCATGTAGTCCTGACCAAATTGATGATGAAGGCCTAAACAAGTAGAATCTAATGTTGACATTTTATTAAAAGGAGCAAATACATCAAATGAAATGACTAGAAGCTTTATCCCACCAGCATCTAATGATATAAAACCCAACATAGGGAGAAAGTTTAATTCTAAAGAGGATGCATACATTTTTTATAACAATTATGCAAGGTGTTATGGATTTAGTATAAAAAAAGATCATATAAGGAGGTTAAAATGTGAAGAAATTTTTCATTATATTTTTAGATGTTCTAAATTAGGAATATGATAGCAAAAGTTTTAAAATCTTGTGGAAAGATAGGCGGACTCATGAAGTATAACACTTTGCAATTGTGGAGCTGTCCATTGTGTAAATAAAGGGTCGAGGAGACTTAATGGACTGTAAAAACGTTTGCGGAGAACCATAATCATATATGTTAACTGTTATTAAATCACATACACTGCAGTTACACAAGTGTTCCAAATACTAAGTTAAACCATGTTGCGGGTTTGAAATATGCAGGTGTGGGAGTTGCCAAGATAATTGATTTTTTTTTCCAAATGAAGCAGGAAGAACATCTCAGTTGGGATATTTAGAAAAAGATGTAAAAAATGCCTTAAAAAGAAGGCAAGACAAGTATAATTCTAGTGGGGAAACTTTGCATAAATATTTACTGAAAAAGAGTATTGAAGACCCCAACTTCAGTTTGGAGGTAAATGTTGATGATGATAAGTGTTTATTATCTTGTTTTAGGGTTGATGACATCTCAAAAGCATATTATGAGATTTTTAATGATGTTATTTATTTTGATACTATGTACAAAATAAATAAATACAATATGCCATTTGGAATATTTATGATAGTAAATCATCATAAGCAATCAATTTTACTTGGAGCTAGGCTTCTTTTTGGCGAAATGGTTGAAGATTTTAAGTGGTTATTCAAAATATGGCTCAATGCCATAGGTGGAACTCTACCGAAAGCAATAGTCACTAATCAAAACCCCTCAATTATGTTAGCAATTACTAAGGCTTTCCCACAGGCACATCACCAATTATGTTCTTGGCACATCAACAAAAAATTGCCAAAGAAGCTGAGACACATAATTCATAGCAATGAAAGTTTTATGCCAACATGAACAGATTGCATTTGGGCATCCAAAAGCATTGATGAATTTGAAGAAAAGTGAAAATGTTTCATTGAATAGAATAAATTACAAAAGAATAAATCACTTCAATATATATACAATATTCATAAGCTGTAGATCCGACTTTCTCAAAACATATTTTCTTGGCTAATATGATAACATCAGGGATAAGTGAAAGTGTGAATGCCATGTTTGATGGATTTACAAATCATAAAACTAATTTACTTGATTTTGCCAAAGGGTATGAAAGGGCAATTAAGAGAAGGCGTCAAATGAAATTGCAAGCTGGTGCTAATACTTCATATCAGAAACTTGTGATGAAAATGGAGCATGCTATTGAAGTTCAAATGGATTGAATCTACACTTGAATGATTTTTAAAGAGTTTTGAAATGTAATTACTACAATGCTCAGCTTCAGCATGTACATGGGGATGTGGAGCAATGGCATATGTTCAGATTTGGTAGCCAAGAAAGTGAGAAAAAGCATTTCGTGGAGTGGAATGAAAAAAATTAAGTTGCACATTGTCCTTGTCAATTGTTTGAATTTAATGGCATTGCATGTAAGCATATTATTGCATTATTCAAGTTTAAAAAATATTTTGAACATGCCTCTAACCCATATGTTAAAGTGATGGACACAGAATGTGAAAGTCAATAATACAAAAGGAACATATTTATCTATAAGAATAGTTGAAGAATCTAGTATGCTTCATCAATTTACATTGAAATAACAATGGAAATAATTTTTGAATGAAGGAAACTAATGCATTGAGGCATATAAGATAACCCAAGAGTTATTTAGAAGGGAAAGGTTGACATTTCTAATCTTCCAAAAGAAAATACTATAGGTGTTAAAGATAATGATGTTGGGTAAGATTCATAACTTAAGAACATAACTAAGGTGTGCGGAGGGGGTTATTTCATAACAAATGGGAGTGGCCTTGTTAGGAACAATCCTCACATGTTGTTGCTAAAAGTGAACAATTACCCACGCAAGGTTCTCAATCCATAGGTATCCTTGACCCACACATTGTTTAAATAAAGGGATATACAAGTAAAAGATATAAGTCAATGGTTAAGCAACCCAAAAAAGTGGAAAGGGTATGCCATGGTTGTTGGAAGTTTGTTGTAATGCCCCACACTCTCACCCTATGCATTTTGGCCATCTTATAAATTATTCTTTATTGGGTCTATGTGGGATGCTACCATTTTCCTTCTTTTGAATAATTTTCCTATTCTTAAGGGGAATTTCTGTGAAAAATTTGGTAAAGTCTACCCTAAAATTTATAGATTTCAACTTTTACAATTTCCAATCATCAATAAAACTAAAATTTTGATAATTATAAATAAAACCATAATTGACTCAACTAGCCCAACTTACCCACAACCCAGAACTTATATTGCCCCATGATGACAATAAACATAATCCATCTCAATATCATATACATTTATAACTATTATGACAAGCCATTACATTACAAATATACATCCTTTGAAATTATCTAAATATACTTATACAAATACACAATGGGATTACAACCCCAACCCATCATACCACCAGAAGATCATCTTCGAGTTTGCTCTCCAATCCCAATTCACAGTTGGAACTCTTCACTTGGCTTGTCAGCTAAAAATATAAGAATAAGAAGTCATGAGTCGAAGCAACTCAGTAAGTAGGCACAAAGAGAAAACCATATTAAAACATAATCAATCAAAACACATGTTCTAACCCAGAACATAAATCAAATATAACAATCTATGACATTCATGTGCATAGTATTACAGATCATATATTTACTTTACAAATCATATCAAGGATTACAATTGTACCATACAGGTACTACAAATCATAATTGTGTCGTTTTGGCATAATATCCTATCATTCTGTCAAATATAGTTCAACGAATGTTTCACATTCCATCAATATAAATATTCCCATATTATAATCTATAACATTACATCCATACTGATGAGAATGCAAAATATCATGTTTTATTCCCTTAATACTTAATATTTTATACTTATTTGACTCCTATATACACTCATTATTGTTATATTTTGATTTAGAAGACAATTGGAGTGATTAAGTGTAAAAAGAAGTCAATTGAAGAATTTTGGATAATTTTAGCATTAGTCCGTATTTTGGTCATAACTCTCTCATCCGACCTTTGATTGAGATTATTAAAGATGTTCTAGAAATAAAAAAAAGGTTGTACGATTTCATATTTGGAGTTTTTGAATATAAAGACAACATCAAAGGAAAAAATAGGAAGAATGCCAAAGTCAGGATGAAGTGCAAAGGAGAAGGAATAAGGAGCAGAGCACCAAAGGCAGTAGACCGGCGCTGCTGGTGCCAACCCACTTCACACCACCACCACACCGGGCAACAAGGTGACACCGGTGGTGCCCGACTTCGTTTCCACTTATCTAATTTTGCAGATTTTGCATATTTTGGGTATTTTTGACTCTCTATAAATAGTAGTTTCTTAGGGCTTTTTGAGGGTTCTTTTGCTAGGGTTTAGAGAAGACTTCTTGGTGGCTTTTGACGGAAAATTTTCTTCTTCTTTCTTCTATTTTATTTTCTTTATGATTTCATGGCCCTATGTGGCTAAATTTTTATTCTTGGTTAAAGGAGACAGAAGCCTCAAAATCAATATATTATGAGATATAATTTGATTTAATTGTTCAATTCATACTTTGAGTATTGAATATTCTTCTTTGTTCATGATTATGATTATTATGTTTAATTGCTAGGAGGACTACTAGTTTATTATTCATTGCAATCTATTACTAGATTAGATATCAAATCTATAATTGTTTGATCCCTCTAATCTGCGAAGCAATTAGAGTTTAATAATTTGTTGCTGTTACAGTTTTTAAATCTTAGGAAGAATATTTCACTAAATTAAATACAACCACGTGTGCTTGCATTATTTAGCTTCATCGATCTTTACAAAGCTTAAGGCTACTATTAGATTAAATCTCTAGTGCATGTTTGAGGTTGTTTAGTAGTTAGGGTTTATTGGATCACGTGTTTCTAATTAATTATGTTGAAGGAGAGATAGGAAAAATAATTCCAATAGTGAATTTCAAAGTATGATTTGATTCATAATTATATCAATGATCAGTTACAAGATTTTGATGGTGGATGTTGATTTGAACTAAGGTTTTCTTTTCTGATAGATTTCTTTTATAACACTTTCTTTATTACATTCAAAACCCCCCTTTTCTTGTTCATACTGCATAAAATAAAGCTAAAAACTCCTAGTGGGATCGACCCTTATTCACACTACTAGGTAATTTACTTGGAGTAAGGTTCTAAATTTTGTTGCCTACGATAGCTCACTAAATTTTTGGTGCCATTGTCGGGGAGACATTCTAGTTGATTTTTGTGCTTTTATAATTTTTTCTATTTATTTTTGTTTTTATATTTTTAGGGTTTATTAAATTTTTCTTGATTTTTTATGACTAAAACTTGATCTTCCAATCAAGGTGATTTGCAGTACGAACCAAAAATTGAAAAAACTTTACACAGGTTAAGGAGTGAAGCTCGAAGAAATTCTGAAAACGAGGAAATCATGGCTGAAACTCGAACTTTGAAAGAGCTTGTCACACCTGATTTGGATCAACAATCCTTATGCATAACGTTTCCTACTTTAGATGCTACTATTAATTTTGAATTAAAATCTAGACTAATTCATCTCTTGCCCACTTTCCATGGTCTTGCAAGTGAAGATCCCCACAAGCATCTAAAGGAATTTCATGTGATGTGCATAAGTATGAAATCAACAGGGGTGACTAAAGAGCAAATCAAACTAAGAGCCTTTCCATTCTCTTTGAAGGATTTGGCTAAGGATCGACTTTACTATCTAACATATGGAAGCATCACAATGTGGAATAAGATAAAGAGGTTGTTTTTGGAGAAATATTTTCCAGCTTCAAGGCCAGCCAACATTAGGAAAAAAAAATTGTAGTGTGAGGTATCATAGTTGAGAATCCCTATATGAATATTGGGAGCGTTTTAAGAAATTATGTGCATGTTGCCCCCATCATCAAATCAGTAACTACTCATCCAGTATTTCTATGAGGGACTTTTACCCACTAAAAGGAGCATGATTGATGCCACTAGTAGAGGAGCTTTGGTTGATAAAACTCCTGAAGCTGCAAGGAATTTGATTACAAACATGGTAGCCAACTTACAACAATTTGGCAATAGGCTAGACTTTTCATCATAGCCTATTAATGAGGTATGTATTTCCTCCCTTTAAGAGCAAATTGCAAGTCAAACTTCCCTTATTCATTAATTGGCTGTAGGGAATATGTAGACAGCGAAAGTTTGTGGAATTTGCTCCATGGTAGGACATCCAACTGATACATGCCCAACTCTTCAAGAGGAACCTATTAAACAGGTGAATGTAATAAGTGATTTTTCTAGACAACCACAAAGGAAGTATGATCCCTATTTGAACACATACAACACAGGATGGAGGAATTATCCCAATTTTAGCTATGGGAACCCACAAGTAAATCAAACTCTTGCTCAAAATCGCCCAAATTTTTAGCAGTATTAGTAGTCATACCCCACAAGGACAAACTTCTAAACACATAACCTAGGTGAGGGGGAGGTAATGAGCTTATGTTATGATCAGTTCATGAAACCTATTAAGGCAACTTTTGTGGAGCTATATGGGTAGAGGCCACAAGGGGGCAAAAGCGTGAGTACTGTAGTGGTCCAAAGTGGACAATTCCTCAACAGGGGGCATGGATTGTTATAGAAATGGCATCAGAGCTAGATCCCAATAATCTTAGGGGTGTGTCCAACGAGGACGCTGGAGCCCCTAAGTGGGGGTGGATGTGATATCCCACATCGCCCGAGTGAGGGGGAGGTAATGAGCTTATGGTATGGGTAGTTCGTGAAACCTGTTGAGGTGCCTTTTGTGGAGCTGTATAGGCAGAGGCCACAAGGGGGCAAAATCGTGATGACTATAGTAGTCCAAAGCGGACAATTCCTCGACAGGGGGCATAGGTCATTACAGAAGTGGTATGTCTTTAGAAGATATTGTTAAGTCTCTTACCACTAACACTTTGCAATTTCAACAGGAGAAAAAGGCTAGCATTCAGAATTTGGAGAATCAACCAAAGGCTAACATTCAGAATTTAGAAAATCAGATGAGTCAAATGGTAAAACAATCAACTGGCTAGAGACACAAAATTCAAGAAAATTGCCTTCTCAAATGGTTGTGAACCCAAGATAAAATGTGAGTGTAATTATTTTGAGAATGGTAAAGAGGTTGAAATTTCAGAAAAATGACTCCTACACTAATGGAGAAAGCAAAGGAGAAAAGCATTGCTGTGGACAAGGACCTTCCTAAGGACAATGAAGTAACTCAACATAAGTTTCCACCTCTTTCTGAATATAAACCAGTACCTCCTTTTCCTCAGGCTTTCGCAAAATCTCACAAAATTAAGAACTATAAAGATTTGTATGAGACTTTTCATAAATATGAGGTAAATATTCTACTTTTTGATGCCATTAAACAAGTACCTTGTTATGTTAAATTCTTGAAAGAAATATGTACAACAAAGAGAAAATAGAAACTTCAAAGGTATGAGAAGGTGAGAGTAGGGGAGAATGTTTCTGCAATCATTCAAAAAAAACTCCCTACAAAGTGCAAAGATCCAGGTATATTTACTCTCCCTTGCATGATAGGTAACATTAGACTTGAAAAGGCCATGTTAGATTTAGGACCTTTCATTAATGTTATGCCATATTATTTATATGCTTCTTTGAAACTTGGACCTCTAAATAAGACTAGTGTTGTGATTCAGTTAGCGATAGATCTAATGCATATCCAAAAGGTATAGTTGAGGATGTTATTATGCAAGTCAATGATTTAATCTTCGTTGTTGATTTTTATATGCTAGATATAGAGAATGGTAATCAAACTGCTTCTATTCTATTAGGAAGACCACTCCTAAAGACATCCAAGACTAAGATAGATGTTCACAGTGGCACACTTATGATGGAATTTAATAGTAAAATTGTTAAGTTTAATATTTATGTTGCCATGAAATATCCTGATGATGATGATCCTGTTTACTCCATTGATGTGATTAATTCTTGTGTACAGGAAGTTTTTGAACTTGATGGGAAAGATGAATTGGAAATTACCATTAGTAAATATCTTGAGAAAGAGAATAAGATGTTACACTTGAGTATTGATTTGCAGGAAACTATTGCAGCATTGGATGACTTTCCAAAGTTACCAAAATTAGGTAATGATACTTACATAGAGTTACTAGTTTCTAAAAAGAGTAGTTTACCATCTGTTTTGTAGGCATCCATTCCAGATTTGAAGCCTCTTCCCAATCATCTCAAGTACGTGTTCCTTGAAAATGGAGAAACCTTGCCTATGATCATCTCCAATAAACTTAGTGCATTACAAGAAGAAAGGCTTGTGCAGGCTCTGAAGAAGCATAGGTGAGCTATCGGTTGGATAATGAAAGATATTAAAGGCATTAACCCATCTACAAGCATGCCTCATTATTTCTAGTTTGCAATCACTCTAGATTGAAGAAAGATGCAATGTGTCGAGCCAATGACTATAAACAAAAGCACTGCTTGGGAGGCAAACCAAGGAGAGTTTGTGTTTCTTTTTCTTATTTCTGCATTTATATTATGGTTATTTTTGCATCGTCTTTGCATTTGACCTTACATTGGGGACAATGTAAGTTTTAAGTGTGGGGGAGGGAATTTAGATTTAGGTTTAGGTTTTATTTTTTATGTTTTTGTTTTTATCTTTGCTTTTATTAAAAAAATTGAGAGAGAGTCAGTTTTACCCTTTGTTTTGGTACTTTCCAATGAGTCGAGGTTGAGGATGTCATGAGCAAGATTCAGCTAACCTTGAAAACTTCATAACATGATTTAATAATTAATCTTCCAATTTGCAATTGCTTGGTTTAGTTATTTTTTTAGAATGTTGATGATTAAATTTTGTAGACAAAAGTTGGTGAGATTTTGAGCCTTTAAACTGAAACATCCACATCAGTCTCATTTTTTCTTCATGAGAGATATTCTTGCATGGATTTGTTTCTCTAGAACTTGCCTTGATTCTCTTTAAGATCACATTGATACATGCATGCATGAACATGATTAAGGCCTTCTTTGTTATGAACTATATAAGCTAAATAGCCTACCTTGTGATTACTTTTTCCTCTTGTTGAGCCCCTTTGAGCTTTATAGACTTTTATTATGAACCTATGTTAAAAGCTTGAAACTCAAAAAAAAAAAATATCTTTACCCAAACTCTAAATCTAGTGGAGCATGGGTCATCATTGTGCTATATATGGGTGTACAAAAAATAAAGTATGGGGGTGTCAAAATTTGTGGAATGACTATGATTGGTGAAATAGAACATGTTATTGTTCTTAAAATAATGCCAAAGTGAAAGAAAAAAAAAAGAAAAAGAAAATATCAAAATTCCAAGGGAAGGGGTATATTTATACATCATGTATTCAAAGGTGAAAAATGATAAAGAAAACAAGTGTTTGTATATGTCTTATATATTTGAGATTGAGTTGATTTATTTATACTTCACTAGTTTTAATGGCTTTTCAACTATATTCTCAAATATTTCTCACCTTTACCTTAAACCCCATTACAACCCATGAAAAGTCCTTATGATTCATGATATGCATGTGATCCTAGTGATGGAGAATGAAAAGATATGCAAGCTTATGGTAGATCATTTCCATTGGAATGACTTTGAGTGGAACATATATCCTTCAAACACATAAGAATAGAGTGTTATTTCCGTGAGGGTTCTACTTATTTAGTTTAATCCATCTTCAAGAGGGAATGCTTCTGAATAATTGTAGATTATGTGAGAATTATTTGTTCATGTATATTATGAGTTTTGAAGAGTTTTGATTATTCTTTGTTTATCATAATCGCAACCTTGATAATCTTTTGAGGGAGAGTGAATTTAAGTTTTGCTCGAAGACAAGCAAGAGTTAAGTGTGGGGGAATTTGATAATAATATAAAATATCATATTTTATTTCCTTAATACTTAATCTTTTACACTTATTTGACTTCTATGTGCACTCATTATACTTATATGTTGATTTAGGAGACAATTGGAGTGGTTAAGTGCAAAAAGAAGTCAATTGAAGGATTTTAGACAATTTCAGTATTATTCTATATTTTGATCATAACTCTCTTCCAACCTCTGATTGAGATGATTAAAGATATTCTGGAAACACAAGAAAAGGTTCTACAACTTTCATGTTTGGAGTTTTTAGAGATAAAGGCTACATCAAGGGCAAAAATAAGAAGAATGCCAAAGTAAGGATGAAGTGCAGAGGAGAAGCGACAAGGAGCAAAGCACCACCAGCAGTGCCTAACTCCATTACCACTTTTTGGATTCTACAGATTTTGCATATTTTTAACTCTCTATAAATAGTAGTTTCCTAGGGCTTTTTGAGGGTTCTTTTACTATGGTTTGGAAAGAACTTCTTAGTGGCTTTCGATAGAGAATCTTCTTCTTCTCTCTTCTATTTTATTTTCTTTATAATTTCATGGCCCTATGTGGCTAAATTTTTATTCTTGGTTTAAGGAGACAGAACCCTCAGAATCAATATACTATGAGATCTAATCTGATTTAATTGTTCAATTTATGCTTTAAGCATTGAATGTTCTTGTTTGTTCATGATTATGATTGTTATGTTTAATTCTTAGGAGGCCTACTAGTTTATTATTCATTACAATCTATTGCTAGAATAGATACCAAATTTATAATTGTTTGATCCCTCTAATCTGCGAAGCAACTAGGGTTTAATAATTTGTTGCTATTATAGTTATTAAATCTTAGGAAGAATATTTGACTAAATTAAATGCAACCGCATGTGCTTGTGTTATTTAGCTTCATCAGTCTCTACAAATCTTAAGGCTGTTGTTAGATTAAATCTCTACCACATGTCTGAGGTTGTTTAGGAGTTAGGGTTAATTAGATTGCGTGTTTCTAATTAACTATGTTAAAGGAGAGAAAGGAAAAATAATTTCAATGGTGAATATTCAAAGTATGATTAGATTCATAATTACATCAATGATCAGTTATGAGGTTTTGATCATGGATGTTGATTTGAACTAAGGTTTTTTTTCTTTGATAGATTTCTTTTATAATACTTTCTTCATTATATTCAAAATCCCCCTTTTCTTGTTCACATTGCATAAAACTAAGCTAGAAACTCCTTGTGGGATCAACCCTTATTCACACTACTAGGTAATTTAATTGGATTAAGGTTCTAAATTTTGTTGCCTATGACAACACATCACATACACTAGAATAAGGAACATTATATATATAAACGAGATACCTTCTATCCCCAACAATGGCATTTCCATATCATAAACGCAACATCAATTATCTCAATCTAAGGGATAATCACTATCCCCAACATTCATTTATTCACAACCAAATAAACATCAAACTTATACAAATATGGGATATTTACTATCCTCATCCATTTCATACATGCCTAATACAAACATGGGTATTCATCATTCTCATTCATGC
>JAYJMB010000585.1:0-15163 GCA_036873735.1 Pouteria campechiana | reverse complement strand
TCTTAGTCTTATGGTAATAACTCTCCAACCAACACCCTAAAGAGACAAAGTGATTCTTTCCTCCAGAAGAGGTTTTAATTACAAATGTTGTTTTCCCTTTACATCCAATACCTGGGTAAAACATGTGTGCATGGGAAGGAAATGTCCCATCAAGCAAAAATGCAAAACCACTCTCCCGCAATTTCAACGAAATACTTAAGTCAAACAAGGATGCCCAAGTCAAAAGGGTGAGAGGAGAAGAAATAGAACATCCACGCAGAAATGTCATAAACTTGAAATATAGAAACATCTAAAATGATCAAAAACCATCAGAAATAACACAAAGAATTTCAATTGGAAATGCCTGAGGCTGCTTACGGTATGGTTAACAATTCAGCATACCGCATCAAAAACCTAAGGGGAAATTATATAGGAATATGATTCTATGGGGGTCGAAAGGACCTGCATCCAATGGGAATCAGTAGGACTGAAATTCCACAGGAGGATGTGAGAATTCGTTTTGATGGGAAGATGGGAATGGATAAGAAATCGACTTCTGATATTTCACTGATAACTAAACCAAATAGAAAATGAAATAAAGACAATGGCCAGCATTCCAATTTCAACCAGCACAATGGAATGCTCAAGATAGCCCAGTAAATCCAAACTTCAGACAGACGCGACATTAACATGTTCAATTCAACAATAATTGGACTGTCTAGAATCTCTGGATGACTAGCATGACTGCTGGGTTGAGAAGACACATCGCTTCTGCTCGTTTCACCCAATGCAAGAACTAACAACACTTTTACGCTGCTAATTAAACAAAATCAACAGATAAATCCAGCTTCCGAGAGCAAAACTCATCGAATCTCAACCCTCAGTACCTCAAATGCTAACAAAATCAAAACCCAAATAAAAAAAGTAGACAGAAATCCAAAGAAACGCACCTGAAATGAATCCGATCCATTAAAAAAGAGCATTTATGTGCTTCTCAGCAAAAACCCATTTCAAGAAGTCACGCGAAACATCAATCAAATATCCAGTAAAAAATACTGCGTCGAAACAATGTTTTGACTGCGAGAAAAGGAGAAGCTGGTAAAATGTGTCTGAAATCTGTGGGTTTTAGTCAATGGGGGGTGAGCTTCTGATATTTCTCCGGGAGAAAACGTAAGGGGTTTTCCAGAGAAACAAACAGGTGTTGAAAATGCAGTGTTATGGGGGAGTAGCGTGCCGTTCGTGAGATTGACAGATAAGTAACTACCAGTTTCAGATAATATACAAAAACATCCCCAGCAATATTTCCTACAAATCTCGAAGCGTTTGGTTTTGAATTGATTGCTTCTAATTTTAATTCAGGAAAGGACTCCAATTTCCTTCTTGCGTCAAAACAACAACCGGGGCCTGATTGGCTGACCGGAATGAAAAAGAAAAGGACAAAGAATTCTCATTTTTAAGGGGCTGGTTTAGTATGTATCTGTAATGATAATCCTTCTTTTATCCATTTATATTTCTAATTATTATCTTTATCTATTTTAAATTGGCAATTCATTTTGGGGTTAAACCAGCCTATTTCAAATGATGTCTAAGCCAGACTTAGCCCCATTCAATTTTTATTGTATAAGAGGCCTCTTAAATTGGTCACTCATTTTGGAGTAAAACTAACCCATTTCCCAGATTTGAACACATAAGGATGTCTTCGGTCACATGGGTTGAAGGGAACATACAAGAAGAGAACAAACTCGACGAATCTAACCACCCCCATCCCATTTTTGCTGGGGGGTTAGGAGTGAAACTGAAAAATTGAAAATTGTATTGCTAATGTCAAAGTTGGATTGAAGTTTTCAGGAAGAGAAAAGGATTAGGTTGACAAGGAACCTCGATTAAATGCAAGTAGAATCCAGAATGCTTTAACATTTATTTATTTAAAGGTAAATAAATGTAGTTTGAAAAAGAAGGCTATTTGACAAATTTATTGTAGATACGACTGATTTGAGTTAAATAAGCATAAAAAAGAAGAAAAAAAATTTATAAGAAGTGTAAAAGCAATGGTGATTTCAATAATTATTATGCAGCCTGCCAAGTGCACCGTTTGAAGTCCTCCGACAGGCGATGTTTACCAAGTCAGATTGGGATGGCAATCAACTTTAAAGCGTCAGAGTTCACAGCTGCATCGTGATATCAGTGCAATTAACATGATTTTTGTTTATAATTTTTTAATGACCCAGCCTATCGACGATTGCTCATTGGACCGTTTCAACTGCCCATGAAAAGGTCATGTGTAGAGTGCTGAAGGTGGAAAAAGAAAAGAAAGGGACGTTCGGAGCGTGACAGCAGGATCATCTTCCTACAAGCATCTAGGGAATATTTTAGTTGAGCCCTCTAATTATTAGCCAGACTCTTCAGATCTTCGTTAATCCCTCCTGTGTTGCACCCTTACTGCATGTTGGATGCATGAGGAAGGAAAAGTGCTTTTTTTAGATTGATGTCACGTCTTGCATAACTATATTGTCAATCACTTCTCCACATCTTTTTATTAAAAAAAAAACTATATTACCTATGTCATCCCTCAATTCATTTTTCTAATACACCCCTTTCAAACATCTTTATCCAAGCATACTGGAAATAAAAATAATTCATTTCCGCCTGAAACTCTAGTTACAATGATGGGTAGATAGATAAGTATGTTAGAGCTTTTGTGTTGGGCACATAAACGGAATTAAACCAATTGATGATTGAAGGGACCCTCAGGAAGTCCATCTAAATGGCAATAAGGGCTTAATTGTTTTGGTGGATTTGATTTATATATTTTTTATAATAATTTTATTTTTTATTATTATCTTTATTTTCAATCGTGATTTTTTATTTATTCTAACCTAACCTTATCAACTGTATACAGCCTGATGTTATCAAACAAGACTAGTGGTTGAATTGGTCTGGCATCCCATTCTTGGATTGAATTGGACTAAACCAGACCAGCTTGACCAGTGGATCCGGTGCCATTCTGATAATACCAGCATGGTTGACACTATCATTCTTTTCATTCAATGACCCTGCACATGGCAACAATGGAAGGTGCCCCTACCTCACCAGACGCATGACGGGGCCAGCAGTTGGTGAGCTGTTTGGCGTGCAGGGCGTAGCTATCTGCGCCGTCAGCCGGGCTGGTCGTGGGATTCTCTGACGGACAACTTACAAAAAGATTTTTAAAAGAGGGAGAAGAATCAGAAGAAGACAAGGCGAGAGAGATGGTACAGGGATCTCATCCATCTGCATCATCCGTGGGTAAAACGATGATCGAAACTTGAACCACGTCAAACAAAACGCCATTACACAACTCGGTTTTGGTTGAATCCGAAACCAATCCAAACTTGAATTGAAAACGATTTTCGCTTTGATATTTTGGAAAGTCGAATTTGTAAAATGTAGTTAAAAACCGAATTGAATTGAGATTTTCAGCCTGAGGCTAACTTAGCCACTAATCTTGGTTCGTGCTCACATTGCCAACCGGGCACATTACTGCTAACAATTCATTGCCATCAGCAGCATAATGCCCTTCATCTAAGCATCCAACAAAGTTTAGAATAACTGTCTAGATATATCATTACACATGGTAAAGAGTGAGGAACACAATACAAAGGACTAGCAATTGAAACATGCATTTCGGTGGTCCAGGTTCGCGGTGCTAAATCTATAGTGACACTTGACTGCAGCATGTAAAGGCGGCTATATTGACTCTGCAAAACTAAAGCACAACAAACGCACGTGATGCACCTGTGAAATGACGAATTGAACCCAGCAAGCTTTTCGATGCACCAAAATGCCTTATCCGGTAGACTCCTGGAAGCGCTGTTTCAGGAATCCACCACTCTATAGTTGCATGACTGTGAGTGCTCAGCTTCCATGGCCGCGACCACTTGAACCGGAGACAGAAATCATCATCGTCATATGCTGGCATCCAATTCCTGCCTTGTCGAGCCTCCACGAGAGCGAATGTTCCCTCAGTCATGAGATCATTCCTTGGGCATGCAGACCAGAAAGTTGCCGTCACAACTTCGCCCCTCTTGAAGGTGGCATTCTTTGGAACATCAACATCAGCATCCCCAAAGCTGATGCCAATTGGCGTTGAGTCCATGACAACTGGTGCGAGGAAGCCAATTTGCTTGTCCAAGAGATCTGGAGGCTGTGGACCTGGCTCAACACGCAGGTTGCTGACAAGAGCTGCTGCCAACTTCTTGAACTCTTGAATATAGGCACTGAGAGTGTGTGGACCAAACAGCGTTGAAGCTCCCTAATAATTACAGTTGTCAAAACAGATCTGTGAAACTAGTGTCTTGTATAATGACTCCAGCTTTAAATGCACTCATAAAAATGGTAAAGTACTTTCTGTTTTCTTAATCGACATGGAAAGAAAAGTTCTTGTGGTGGTGGATTTAGGCCAGGCAGAAACACATGATAGTAATTATACTTATGGAGGAGAGAGTACAATGCTCAAGCCTACTGTAATAATCACCATATATTACAGCTCATTTTGGCCAACCCAGGCAATGAAATCAAAGCTATGCATCTTGTAAGCTACCTCTCCTTTTTCTCCCTTTACATCCTAAGAATATGTTGATCCAAAACTCAGTGAAACACACCATGGAACAGTTTACAATCAAGCTGAAACTCTCCACATTCATGGGATATGGCTCATAATTTCTGCAATGGTCTTTGTAAGTCCATCCTAAAAAGGCATGTGAGCAAAACTTATGAATCCACCCAGTAAGTTGATAATCCTCCCCATGTGTACATTGTAGTCATTCAGAGACATTTATGCTTCAAATATATGCATCTAAATGTTAGGACCCACAAACAAGTGGCATTGATGTGATATGCAGTCAAGTGTGGTGTGCATGCCTCATGGTTTAGCAAATCCAGCAAGGAAAAATTAAAGCTTTCCATATATTTTCTTAGTACTGAGAAATAGATTGACAGAAGATATGGTGTCGAATAGTGAAATGGCATTATAGGATAGTAGAATTAGTTTATATAAATATTTAGATAAATATTAGATGGTAGTGGGCGTTCCATTAAATTCACACTTGAGACAGACTATAAGCCAAATTGCTAATTTGCTACTTTCAAGTTGGTATTGGAAAGGATGCAATTGCAATTTGGAAATACCTCACAGCGTAACCATTTGATTCTAAATTGAATTTGTTTGCACATCCAAACACTTCTTAGATGATCCATGACTTTGTATCACGTGCAAAACTCCATGCAGATGGTTTCAAGGGAATGGATCGATCGATGGCACAAACCTCATATCTTTGGATCTTGTACTCCTCAAAGGTTGTCACATACTGGGAATATGAGTTTGTTAGCCCAGCAATAACAACATGGACATTACTATCAAACTCCCGATTGTTTCCACCAGTAAGTACTGTTTTCACAGCATCACAGAGGCGCCTACCTGCCATCGTAGTGAATTCTGCAATAACAGATGGAAGCAGATTCAAGTGCTTAGGAAGCTTTCAATAGTTTGTCACAGAGAACAAAAAGAAAATGTTTAAGCCCCAGAGATCAAAAAGAAAATGTTTAAGCCCCAGAGGATCATCCATCAGCAGTTCATGAACATGGGTACAAGCCATTTATTAGCACAGTTAGACACAGATGAACTTACATAAAAAATAGAGTTTCCCAAACAGAAGGTAATTGAGCTCAGTGCCGAAGCCAAGTTTTATTTTGGCCATTTGGCCATTTGTTCTAGCTACAAAGTGATTTCAACTGACAGTGGACTGACAAAATTCTCAGGCAGGGCATTTGCGCCATGATACTGCTCAAGAATTGAATTCCATCTCAGTAACGCTTCCATGCAGTGTTCAGATGCCCCCCTTGGAATAAATGTGCATGTGTGAGAGCACATGCTATGTCATGCTAAAGCAATATTCTGTTTGAGTGAAGCAGGCAAGGAATGAAGAACTTGTGTTACCTCCAGGCACACTGAGAATAACCAGTTGGCCAATCCGAAGCATTTGAATAGGAAGTACCGAAGGCTGTGGAAGTCAAGATTAAATATTACAATGAGCAAATATTGATATGCTTGTTAGGTAAGATAAAACTAGAAGCGACAATAAAAACATGTTCTTTCTTGCAATCATGTCATAATGGAAGACCATGGTGCTCAATTTACAAAGATGAGAAAAGCTCAAATGTAAACACTGAAGGGTCAAGTCAACCATACAATCAGGAGTTACCATCTTCAAAATCTCAACCAGATGTCAAGAAGCAAAATGTTACTTCAGAATTTTATTACGACACAATAGCCAAGAAACTGCATGGGTTTCAAGAAGCTACTGCAATTCATTAGTGATCTTCAAATGGGTTGAGATGGGCAATGGTAGGAATAGAATTCTTGCAAGTCATCTGGTCATGCTTTAAGCTAACCACTCATCCATGCAACTCTCATCCATAACTTTATGGAAGATCGACTGATGGATTTAGATGTCACCCTCACTGCAGCATCAACATTATCTCCACCAGGTATCATGTAAGTTAGGGTAAGATATGTTGTGCAGGATAGTATAGGAAAAAGTTGAAAGAAAGAAGCAGATCCTGTCAATAGGGAAGTTATGATCATCATCACATCACTCCAGCCAGGATAACTGATTTAAGAAAGAAGCTGCAACTCACCGCCCAATCATATGGTTCTATCATTTCACCCGTATCCAGTAAAATTGGCTTTGGGTGTTGACATTTAATTTGCTCTTTGCTAGGTGATTTCAGCATGTCCCGAACCATTCTCCAAAAAGGATTACCCTGATGATGAAAAACATCAACAAAACTAAGAATTACCCTGACAATGCAAAACATCAACAAAACTAGTCTGTGAGTATTGGCAACTCACTGCATTCTTATAAAACAAATAAAAATAACACCATGCACCACTAAACAATGTCCATATCCATTACCTTGTCATCTCCTTGCCTGAAATCAAAAGCTCCAGGACCATCAGTTGTCCCAGCTGCAAAGGCAAATCCCATGGCAGCAGGGCATGTTCTAAACACCTCATCACTTCCTCCATTTGAAGGGACTGTGACATTAAGTTTTGAGAAATCCAAATATGTGTGGCGATAATCAATTCCCACCCTCACCTGCTCAGATGCTTCACTGAACAGTTCCACAGCTCTTCTAAATTGCCTTTCTCCTATGATACGTGTACTTTCAAATTCATCTGGATAACTGACATAAAGGGGGAAAATTTCCAACTTAAAAAATAAATAAATAAAAAGATGTGGAAGAAGTTGATGCGAATCAATCTAGCCTTTGTTTATGGCAACAAACTTTGTGCAAAGCAGACATTTTGGTCATTCAAACCACCCATATGCTGGATCCATGGTAAATAGTGGGCCTCACAATGACATCCTGAACCCCTGATCATACAACCAGTTCCTTATAAAATATGCAACATTGCTATCCAGCATCATGAGACTTCTAGTCCATTCAAGAGGGCAGATATCAGGCAATGGCCCAGTTCATGGTGGGGTCCACTGATTCAAGGAATTACAATTAATGAAAGTCAGATCCCAGCTGTAACACTGCCAGATTGAATAAGAACACAACTTTTTCTGTTCAATCATCAAATAATATTTCCAGTCAGATGGCCAAATGCTTAAAAAGCATGAGAAGTGAATGTAACTACCCAGGGCCACGGCCATAGCACAGTTCATTCTTTCCACCACAGGTACTGTGATTGAAATCACAAAGTAACCCTGTGTCTATGCAGAATGTCCCAAGCACATTGGGGCTAACATCTCCACAGTTTGATTGGCAAAATGCAGATACAAATTTTGGCCTGTCACTCTGCTTTAGAACACGCCTGACACGCCGCCTGACACTCATGGATCTTGTAGCTGGCCTTCCACCAGAAGTCTGAAAGGAGGCTGCAGTCCTGCTCAACTCATCATCTACATGCCCAAATAAAATGAGCCACATATTGACATAAACTAAATTCAGGATCAGCTCTTAGCTAAAGAAGCTGCATGTTAAACTAACAGGGAAAGGTGGTGTGGCAGATCTGATGCTTATGAACTTACAGTTTTCATGCAAGCCAGGGATTATGTTTGAGACTCTTCGAGGAATTTCATTAGAGCGTATAAGCTCAATGCCCTCCGGAAAGACACCCAATTTAGCCCAATCTTCCATGAAGCGGGCTGCAGCACCCTTGTTGTCACCACTTATTAACGAATTTGTACGGCTCATGGAAGTTCCATGAGTTGCAAACCAGTTAAAACTACCTACTGGTCCCCACTCATCATCTACAAATTTCAATAGAGTCATCTCCTTGTCAACATCATACTTGTATCGACTTCTTTCCTCTGAAGGATTGTTTATATAAGCACTGGGACTACGGTTTATACTAGCATCCAAAAGCTCTCCTGTATGCTCATATATGAAAACCATAATCAACAGACAATGAAAGTTTAAAAAAACATTACATAAGTGAAATGACTACATGATTACTAAATGCATCCTGAATGCTTCAGGCCAATTGCATTAAATACATAAGACAATCATGATTTCTAATTGCATCATTTCATTATAATTAGCTGCTCAACATTTGACAACAAGATATGAACTCAAATGACAAGTAAACTATACACATGTGAAGAGGCAGAATACAAAATATTCAATCATTAATCCATGTAAAAGAAAAAACAAAACAGTCATTCAATATATGCCCACAGCAATTTTGGCCAGATATCTGCAAGGTATCCAATACAGATTGAAAGATAAAAAGGAAACTGATTTACATATAGCTGATTATAATTTAGATGTGGGGAAACATATCATGAAGCTGCTATAACTCAAAAATAATAAATGCAAGGTGGTGTTTATGAGTGTCTGATAGGATTAAAACTCAGCAAAAGGATGATATTTCACAAATATGATGAAGCTCAGTAATGATTGAAAAAGAAGTATTAATTTCTTCGCTGGGGAAAACAGTGTTTAAAACTGGCAAAAGGAAAGAAGTGGAAAAATGAGAAATCTTCTTTCAGTGTCATCTTAGCTACACCTCTATTATAAAAGTCCTAGCCAATTATAGCTATTGAACTATAATTGCATACCTCTTCCTAAGGAGTTCTGACATAAAGGCAGCCTAGTATAAACCCAACAATCATCTGAAACAAAGACTGTTCCCTACATGGATGGTGCCTACATCACCATCGCAGTTGCCAATGACCAGCCATGCCAGCAGGATTTCCTGGATCATAGTAGGCTTGTAATGAAGGCAAGGGCAATATGGATCCTCTTTCTTACCTTGATTCACAAAAAGTGATCCAGGACGAAGATTTTCATGAGCTTGTACAATGCTTTTCTCAATGCCATCAACAATTACATCAAATGACTGGCGCACAAATCCCAGAGATGTTATAATATATATGATATATTGAAGGTAACCCCCTGGCCCTGCATGAGTGTGAATACCACTGATAGCTACATTCTGTTCATTATATAGGTCCCCATACCTGCCAAATAAAAAAGAAAGGCCCAAATGAGAAGAATGATAGAATCTCCCAAAATAGAAACAAAGATAATATTAGTTATGCTGAAATCAGCTCCTTAGACAAATTTTTATGAAGGGAACGTAGATTCATCAGTTAATGCACATAGGAAACTGGTTTAAACTCATACCAGGAAGGTTAGCTACATAAGTTCATCATCCTACATAGTTGACTATGATAGGAGGGAAGGATCTCCACATGATCTTTGTTGAAATGGAGAGGCACATGCAAGAACTACCAGAAATTTAACTGTTGGGCGTTGGGAAGAAAAGATCTTGAAAGGATGCATTACGTGAGTCAGAATATGCATTAATGAGTGCAAAGAAATGAAAGAAAAAACATGGAGGAGCAGGTGCAGTGCACTGCTTCTTTAGGCTTACACCTCAGAGCAAGTATCTTTCCCCACTGTGTACAGACTACAGACAAGTTAACAAGGTATCAACATCCTGTGGGGTATTTGAAAATAAGATAGTTATTGACAAGGCAAGGGAGTCAAGGCATAAAAACAAAAATATAACAATGAGGAACCTTAGAAGCTAATGGTTTAGACAAAGCTAGCATAAAATGGAGCATTTATAATGCAGTTTTAGAAACAATCAGACCGAAAATGAGAAATTCATTAAGGGTGTGTTTGGACAAATGAACAAACAAACACACACAAAAAACGTGGAATTCAATAAGGGTCTGCTTGAACGGATGTAAAAAATAAATAAATAAATAGATAATGGGAGAAGATGACATAAATAAGAGTAAAGATATGTATGCATTTTTGTAGTAAAGCAAAGGTAATAAATAGGAGGGGGGGGTGGGGTGGGAAGTATGATTGACCAAGATGGGCAAATGTCCTGTTAAAAAATGGCAAGGAAAATTTTCTCTTCCTGCTTTCCTCCAAAACAAACAAGACCTAAAATTGTTAATCAGAAGTATTTTGCAACTGTCAATCAGAAGTATTTTGAAATTGTCATTTTCAATATCATTGGTTGGTAGTTCATGAGAGTGAAGAGACAGAGAAGGATGCTTGAATTTACGCAAATGGACTTAAGAGGGTTTGGCTATGTTTTAATGAAGATCAATGGCTGTGCCCATTTGGACTGGGTTTGTTGAAGTTGCAGCCCTAAAAGGGCAAGTATACGCACCAAAATAACGTTTAAGTAACTAAAAAAGACAAAAAGGAACAATGGTTCGACAGCGAATGCCTTCCATTATAGACTGGCAGAACTCGCGTAGTTGCCCATTGATTTGACATAAGGCTTACATTGCCATGATGATTCTGCATAACATGGATCAAAGATGTTCTAAAATTACATCAGGAAAATAGAGAGAAAGGAAAAAAAGCAGTAAGATGAATAGCTGTGGAAATCCAATGACTATGGCTGTTGACTACAGAACTCTGAATGGCTCAGGTCTTATTTTTAACATGCCAAGAAAGGATTATTCAAACGTTCTGCTTCAACCAGCTCTGGGCTAATAATAGCCCTATTAGAATTAAATAATAAAAAAATCCCCAGAGTGATCAAAATCAAGTTACGAAGGAATGGATGTTACTCCCTTCTTTTGCTGTCACAGTAACAGGTACCTAAATATGGCATGTACAAGTTGACAGAGTAAATATCAGAATATTGAAGTATCATAAAATAATACAGGTAGACTGTCAAGATAGAGAACACCACAAACATGCAAGAGAAATTGCTAATCTATTAGCAGCTAGAGTAATGGTTAATTTACAAGGACAGGTGGCGCTTAGAACCTGCTGAGGTGATAGCTACCTTGCTTTCAGTCTCTCAAGCACTTTGATAGTAACAATTTGTGAAGCCATGCATGCATCAAGGTTTACAAATGCTACTCGTTTCCCATCAGGCTCAGCCACAATAAATGTTCGGGCCTGCAGCCTGAAATGAATTCCAGATGCGATTTGTTCAATATTAGCATATCCCATCATGTTGACATCCGCTGCGGGTCCTGTTATGTCATAGCTTCCTAGCCCAATCAAGTAACTGGAATCAGAAACCACCCCCTTCCAGTCATGTAGAAAGAGCATTAGCAATATGGAGAACCACATCCGGCAACTTGGTCGCTGAACACGCCAGCACAAGGGAGAAGACATATCCATTGCAACTATGAAGAAGACACTATACATCTCAATCACTGCTGGCCATTTTCCTTCTGCTGAGATAGAAGCATACTGGTGAGCAGTTGCATCATACAAAAGATCCAGTTAAGATTTAAATAACGGAACAAATCCTATACAGATACAATTTATTTCAACTTTGAAGGATTAAGTAACATTTATTAGCGCAAAAAACCTATAGCATGCCAATGTGGGAATTCTTAGCAAAGGGTATACATCATTAAAAATGAAATAACAAATGCTTCCCCTCACTGACAAAGCATAGCTAAAGATAGATAATTACTTGCAGCCGGCTCTGCTTAGAAAGGAAACAACATATGATTATAATGATGATGATTAAACAAAATTCAATATATATATATATAAGCTTAACGGTTATTCCTGTCAAAAATTGGATCGACGGTAGTCTTTCCTGCTGCCAATTCCCGAATGCCACCCAACCAAATCCACGCTACAAAGGTTAATTTGAAGTTTGAACCACAGATCTTTTTTTCTGCTGACCGTGCTAGCGGGGCACTGATCAAAGCATCCAACCGCCGGATACAAAAGCTTGACGTGCTCCTCGTCTACTCAGGTTTTCTAAAGACCAACGGTCCGGATTTCAAATCCATGAGCCCCGCAAGCTATAAAACTAACGCACTGGGCAACATCAGTCCCCTTTTAGCAGAAAGAAATACAGGAAAACCTGCGAAGGATCAAAACATACCTTGGTCTCTGGCAATCGCTGCCCTTGGGGTATTTTTCTCAAGCTCCGACGGCTCCTGCTCTGAAGAAATTTCCTGGTTCAACTTAGACTGACGCTAACTACTCTCCTTGTAAAGGTTTGAAGACGCCAGCAAATTCTCTCTCCTCGACAGAAATGTGTTTTGGCCTTCTGGGTTGGAGAAGGGAGTGGGGACGACGGCTCTGCTGCTTGCTGATAGTCTGATACTCGACCCCCTTCTTACCCTCCATACTCGAGTCCTGACATAAATGTCTAATGTCAAAGCGAGCCATTAATGTTTTCGAGAGAAAAATGAATAGATTTCGTGGATTTTGTCTTTAATGCTAAATGTGCGATACTAGTTTGTTGATTATCCATGGAAGCAAGTATACTTGATCATCTATGCAAGCCAGATGAATGTCTAAATATAGAAATTTAATTGTATATGAAAACAATCCGGCTAAATTTTCAATCAATGTGTTTTTCAACTTTTTTGATGTCCTAATTAAAGAATCCATTTCAAACGTGATGGTAGGACTTGGATTGAATAATTAAATAAAATATAATCATTCCATCTCACTTAACATAACTTACTTATTTAGTAATCCAAAGATTATTCCAAAATAAAACTTAAGAGGGCCCAAAATTAGCATCATTTGAGAGCTAATATTTATCATTCAATTTTTTTTTCATTTTTTGTAAACCCACAAAGATATAATTATATATTTATACCTTTAAAAGTCACCAACATATGGTACTTCATTCATAATTCTGTAGAGTTTTGTGATATTTTAATGTAGGTATAAATTGATATAAGTAATTTTTATATTTTATATATAATTTTATATATTTTTAAATAGTGTAGTCATATAAGCCTTTAATCAAAATAATTTTACAAATTTTAACTAAAGTGATAATATTAAGTATGATAGTCATATTAATATAATCATATTTTATAATTAAATAATCAAATAAAATACGATTGAGCACAAAATATATAATTATGTGGCTGTTTTTCCTACATCAGCTTGCGATCAGTACTCGACTGTCGTATCATTCCAGTCAGGGCTAAAACGCTGTACGACTGGGAAGGATGGCGAACGCCAGCATTCAATGACTGGTAGGTTTGCCATTAAAGAAAATAATAGACTGCCTTGAATGAGATGCAGTAGCCCTGTCCTTTCCTTTGGCTGTAGGAAATAGAAAGCTCAACTTCGACTCTTTATGTTTTAAAAGTGACGGATGATGACTAGCGGGTGCAAATTGGGTCGTGTGAAACAAAACCCGAGTAGCCCCTAACCTAATTTTTGGTAGAGGTGAGACACCACATTTTTGAAGATACAATCCAATATGAGTCGGGACACCATTTTTGAAGGTTGGTTAAAAGATGCAGTCCAATGTAAAAATAAGATTGGGATTGGATTAACATGTGGTAACCTAACCTGACCCATTTTAATAACTTAATTAAAAGATATAGGTTTAATTTTTAATTTATTATGTATTATTTTTTAAAAATTACAAATCCATCTTTTATTATTTTAAATGGAAGTACTATTTTAAAATCTAACACTATTTTTAGTCTTTTCTTTAAAAGCTACAACACCTTAATTTTTTTAATATATTAATCCTTATATATTTATTTTTAAAATTAATATGTCAAAATTTATTCCTTATAAACAAATTTAATATAATTAATTAATATTTTAAATAAATTAATATATATATATATGTGAAATAGATTAATTTAAATTATTAACTCAAATCTAACTCTAATTTTATAAGTTTGGGTAAAGATTAAGTTGATCTATGATCTACAGAGATGGTTAGGTCACACTCACATGCCATGGTTAGAACGTTGCCAGACGCTTGGATTCGTACATATAATAAGTCTTATAAAATAGATAAAAAATTGTTTACAAAAAGATCTATTTATTTTAATTAATTTTACAAATATATTTTGTTTACCTGAAAATTAACAAATAAACTTTCTCGATTTAATAGAATATTTCAGATACATCCATGCCATTGGTGCTTCGTCCACGTCCTTTCAAAAGCCGCTGCCGGCCGTCGATCGGCAGATTCAGATCGTGGCGGGCAGGCCACTCCCTGCACTCGTCTCGCCGCCAGCACTTGTCCACTGCCTTCACTGCCAAGAGCCTCCGGCCCTCGAAACCCACTCTCCTATTCATTTTTTCCGCCCCGAAGGTTCCTTATACGTGCTTCTTGGGAGGTTCTCAAAATACTTCATTTCTCTTTGCTTTCGGCCTTAGGCTCTGTGGGTAAATTGAAAATTTGTATTTTGGGTGTTTTTGGGCGAGGAGAAAAAGGTATCCCTAAATGGCATTGATCGGAAACACCTCGTCATGTTTGACTTAGGTATCAGAAAAACTTCACATTTTTCTGTAACTTCGAGATTGATATTGGGGGAGTTGGGTTGGGGCTGTAAATTCACATTTTTAGATATAGGATTGCCAATACCCGATCAATCAATCACATTAGTTTGGTTTGAATTCAGTCTAGGTTGGTTCTGGAGTAGTGGTTTCAGATATTGGCTTGCCATTTATAACAAAAGGCAGCGATCGACGACGGACGAGGTGTGGAGCTACTCCATTTGATGGAGAAGCCCTGCTGCTGCTGGAGTGCAGGGAGTGGCCCACCTGCCACGGTCCTGATCTGCCCATCACAGACGGCCAATGGTCGCGAGAAATTGCAGCGGCAGCGCCAATCATTAATTTTCTTTCCTTTTCTAACTTGGCAATGTGAATTTTTGAGCATTTACAAGGAAGAATTCGTTGTTGCAACTTC
>JAYJMB010000584.1:0-17809 GCA_036873735.1 Pouteria campechiana | reverse complement strand
TGCTCAATGCTCATTGCGTTTAAAATTCCGCCACATCCCGAAATGGGAGCATTGGATGCGCGGCAGACAAGGGTCGATTTTTGGAGTGTGGGGGCATTAACTGCAGCAGAGGCCAAATGTGGTCCTGCCTCCTTTTGGGATATCCATTGAAGTAAATGCAGCAGTACTTGTATTTATTGCATTTGGGTTTTGTAGGGTAGTGATTTTAGGGCCGACACTCTCTCCATGCCGTAGTTAACAGGCTAGCTCCAAAAAGCTGTCGGACCACCTTCTGTTTTTGCCTCTCAAATGAAAAAGTCATATTGACTAAAACCGGAGAAGAGGCCGGTGATTAGATCCTCAATATGGGGGCAGAGAAATGCTTGGAAGAGATGCATGCACAAAGGTCAGATGGCTCTCTCCTTTTGCCCACTGGTTAATCCATTGCCTTCTACTTTTGAACAAGATTACAATCACAAACATTGAACTCCTAATTAGGCTATAGTACCGAACACTAAAGGATAGGATTCTAAGCATGTATTTCTATAGATTTGATTATATGGGTATAAAATTGATTAAAAGAATAAAACAACAAAATCCTTATGTGAACCACTTTTTCAAAAATACAGTTTACCTACATGTTTCAAGGTTTGCAATTCAATAAGGTTGGCTTTGCTGAAATCTTGGTAAATCACTTGGTTTCGCCCCTCATAAAACATAAATGATAAAAACAAAAACTTTTAATCATTTATCTATTTATTTCTTTGGACTATATGAATAAGTGGTCTATGGTTTACTCTTTCCTACAAGATATTTAGTTTGAATTGAAAGACATACTTATGTGAGCAAATATGTACAAGGAATGTTCACTTAGAACCGGTCCTACGGTAAGTTTGTGGAGCCACAAGTAGGCTCCATTCGGATGATTTTATGGAATTTAGTCCATCTATTTTACTTATCATTAATAAATAATGATACTTAAATTTATTTTAATCAGAAATTTAAGTAGGCCCCACATAAAATAAGAATTCTAACAAATTTCTATTTTCCTTAAAATGATTGTAATTTGATGGCCCACTTATTTCTCTGTTTCTTACTAAATGCACAGTAATAAGTGTAAGGGATGGAATAGATTCTATCACGTATCTTAATGGGTTCGAATTAGAGCGCTGTGGTGGAAACAGTTCCAAGGGAACATTTCTCCATATATCATTTGTAAAAATTAGATGGCAACATACAAATCACTATTGAGTATTGACTGAGAATACGTCCGGATAGGCTGCCGCCAGTTTTGGGAGGAGAAGTCTTTTTCCATGGAGAAGGCATGTGATTTCAATAATGGCGCGGTACTTAGATCCGATATCAATGTTGGATTTGGATCCTTTGGTTGGGCCACTTAATGGGCAACTTCTAATTAAGTACGCAAATTAGGAAAACTCAATGGAGGGATGGGACGCATGAACATTTTGGCTTTATCAGAAGAAGCCCTGTGTTACGTTTATTTAGCTCATGGAGAATCAACTAAGGAATTCAGAGGTATTTATTTATATTGGAATATACCAATCTCTTAATGCCAACTAACCTATCCTCCTAAGAAAATATTAAAAAAGAAAACTTCCCAATAAATGAATCAATACAAAGAGTCATTTGTAGATTTATTGTGTGCCCTCCCACGCCATATGTTGTTCCGTACTCAAATTGTTTAGGGATTTTCTTATCAATTCTTCTCATTTTTTGAATGCTTCTGAATCCAAGCAAATTTATTTTTGAGAATAACCCTGTGATCTTGGCTTTGCACATGTGATTTATTAACCTCCATGTAAATACAGCAATGGGTCATTGGAATGTTACCACTACCGATTCTTCCCAAGATGATTATGTAGCGACAGCTCTTTTCACATTCTTGTTTGAATGAGAGCGAATGTAATTTTTCCTCAAGAGGTATAAATAAAAAATAAAAAAAAAGGATGGTGAATAAAATTAAAATAAATATGATTTTTTTTTAAAAAAAAAACAACAATCCATAATATAAACATGATGGTGGAAAAGGCCGGTTTGTTTTGGAAATGGGAAAATAGGTGAAGAAGTTTTCCGACCTTTTTCAGTCTTTTTTTCACAACTTTTAAATTAAAGCTACGATTTAACTACCTAATATTCTTACTCTTTTCTTATTATCTTCTTTATTTTTAATCATTATTTCTTATATTTTCATGCAAAAAAAAATCTAACTATATTAAGTTAATTTACTTTATTTTTATAACATTACGTTATATCATTTCTTTATTTTCTTTCACCTTTTTATATTTCTTTTTTTCTGCTTCTTTTTCCTATTCCCAAAGACCTGTAGGTAAATATCTTGTCCATTAAAGCATTAAAGCGCTTTTAAAACTTATTCAAACAAATGGGCATGAAAAACCTCAAATTTTCTTATACACAAATAACTTTTTTTTTCGTTCTACTCTATTATGGAAATAATTTCTTCCTTTGTCTCTAATGCAAATAATTAGAGTTCTCTCATCCTATAACCCCAAGCTAATAATGAGCATGGAAAAAAAAACTTTAATTGTCTAAAAATGATTGTTACTATGCATCTCTTGATATAATTTCTAGGACTATATGGGAGTAAAAAGTTGTTGAATGTTTTATTGTGATTATTATTTTTTATAAATGTATTAGAAATTTTGGAGGAAGATATTCACTATTTGCACACTATTCAATGTGGCTTTTTGGATCATGAATTTCAAATGGAATTATTAAAACTGCTAATATTTATGAAAATCATGATGGAATGGGTATTCCAAACAAAAGCATAAATGATATATATATATATATAAAGTTTGCGGAAACCAAAAGCCTAGCTAGACTAGCTAATTGATTTATTTCAACTGAAATTTGTTCTTCTGGCTATTTAAGAAATCTTAGTTGAATTGAACAAATTAGCCCATCTGCTGCTGTTGGGCCATGGACCACCAAACAGCTGCGTAGATGGCAAACTCAATTTTCTTATTTAGGCTTTGTTTGACAGTGAGAAAAATGGATAGAAAAATGTTATAAGGTCGTTAAAATATTGAATTACATCAAAAGATGTAGAAAAAGAAAGTGTAAAATAGCAAAAAGCCTTTCTAACTTTTTGGAATTTGTATAAAATAGACCTTCTAACTATAATATAGGGGTGCAACTCAGGTCATTTAGGATCAGGTTAAGGTCAACCATGACCCAAGGTCTAAAACCTCAACCCTAATCGTAACCGAACCCCAATTTTAAAACCTTAACCCTAATCCAAATTCAGTAAATAGAATTCTGGTTAAATCCGAGTTATGTATTAAGTAAAAAAAATAACTATTCATTTTAAAAATTTAAATGAAATTAATCCATCACATGCTTAAAATTTATATATCTAATATTAAACTAAAATTCAATGTTCTAAATCCAAATAAGATAATAAATTTATCAACTAGCCAAATAAAAAATACAAGTTCAAATAATACTTAATTAGGTCCAAGGAGATTTTCAAAAAGGACATGGAGACAGGGATGAAACTTAGAGAGATAAGATCAATAAGAGCAAAATAAGCTTGTACTAAGAATAGAGATGTGGATCATGGAAATGATGTAAGATTAGTGGGTCATTTGTGCTTCACATGAGAAATTTTAAAAAGAAGGAACAATGTAATATGAATTATGATAGACCAAAAATATATAGTTTTTAGTTTTGTAACTAATTATATGTAATTCGGACGAGTTTCGGGTTGGGTTGCCATCAACCCAAACCCAACCCAAATTAAGAATTTGGATTCAGGTTGACCTAAATTAGAATTTGGGTTTGGGTTGTCATCAACTCAAGCCCTAAAAAATGTCAAGAGCGTTCGGGTTAACCTAACCCAAGTTGCAACACTACTGTAATACCTCCAACTCTAATTAATATGAAATATTGTCCATTTTAGGCTCACTAGATCCTGCTAGCACTTGTAGCACGCACTATTTTGCCCCTTTAGGCCAAGCATCTCATAATAACTTACCATAATTTATACTCAACCCTTAATCTAGCTCAGTTGATAAGAGAATTGGTCTTAAAACTAATATGACTTGAGATATTGTAGGCTTAAAGTAGATAATAATTCAAATTTGTTAGAGTTGTGGTATTACACTAACTTTGCCTAATTATAAAATAAGCCCTGTTGTTTAGATATATGTGGAATAAATCCTTTAAATTTCATAATATAGCATAACAAACCCTTAAAAATAAAATGTATGACACGATTTTAAATATTAATATGGTTAATTGCATTCCAAAACTTCACAAAATCATACTCAATCAATCATATATTTAAAACTACGTTTCAAATGTTAATGTCAAAGACCATAATACAATATATTAAAATTTAAAGGGTTTGTTCTATAAATATCCAAATGGCCTATTTTACAAAAAAAGACCCCACCACTTTTTTTCCCCCTTACCAAACGAAGCCCATAGGTTCAAACTCGCGAGCAAACGTATGGTATTTAAGCAATTATCTCACGAAAAATACACCAGCTATAAAATATTATAGACGGCCAAAAGGAGTGACGCAGCACTACTCTCCGTCAAACCCGCGTTGTCCTGTTAACTCCGCATAGGTTTTAATTGTTCTTTTCAGTCCCTCATCTTATCCACCCATTCGTTAATGCACGTACAAACTATGACATTGACACATGACACATGCTAGCAGTAGGCATTCACTGCAACCATCAAAGTTGATTCACCATTGAAGAAAATATTTATTTATATCTATATAAAGTAACACTTTGAATGGATCACCGGCTCATCGGTTGTAAAACTCATTATAATTTTTTAATGATTCTTATCCATCCTTAATAATTTATTCTTTTAAGACCATATAAGCTTTTAATCAATATATATACGGGTAGTAATGAGATAAAATAAATTTGTTATAACAATTATATATCATATCATTTGTTGAAAATGATTTTTTTTTTTCGGAAGAATGAATTTTTCTTTTCCTTTCCAAAACCAAACAAGCCCTAACCTTCTGCCCTAAATTAATTTATTTCATATACATAGGGATGAACCCAGCAAGCTCAAGAAGAAAATCATGTTGGACCGTCCAACTTTCCGTTGGTAAGCATAAACCGATAGAATATGGCAAGTGACGATGGTCTTGTCACGAGGGATTTCACCGCATCAATCGGCAATGGCATCGTGTTTTGGCTGGTCAGGATCGCATGCAAGATCGTACCAAAAGATGAAACGTCGACATTTAATAAGGTGGGTCACACTCAGACGCCAGCCGGAGCGTGGAGTTTTCAAAGCCTGCCTGCCACGTGCCAAACCCAACCTTCACTGTCAACGTACGTCCCTGACTCTTTGTTTTGACCGTCTGAAACACGCATTTATTGTCCAGCGAGTTCCATCATACTCTGCCAAAACGTCATCCTTGATACGCATGCGCAGTCGACCCTGGTAATTTTGGCAAAGAATTCATGCTCTAAGCCACTCGAATGTTTGAACTTCTACTTGTCAGCTGACCCTCGTTCCTTGAAAGGATGATGATTTAATTTTTATGGTGCCAGCCGAGTACATGTGTTGATTTTTGGCCTTGAACTTCCCCGCATGTGTTCGCATTTTGGTGAGTAGGGGTTTAAATTTGAAACGGAGGCAATGGCAGCTCGTTTTCACAGATGTTGATGAGAATTGAAAATATGTCCCAGCACTTCTAAATGACCGTGGCAATTGAGCTGCGGATGTGTATGGGTTGAACAGGGGGCCAACTCAACAACGTACTTTGATTTTAGGGTGTTTGCTACTTAATCTTTAAATGACTAATACCCATTTTTGGAGAGGTGGAGTTTCAACTTTTTCTTGAGTAAATGCCGGCAAGGTTGTCTTTGGATGGGTGCAATAGGGTTTATGTTAGGGTGCATAGTGTATTGAATAATGTACTAAAAAAATAAAATAACATGATAAATAGAATGCAGTTGAAAAAGTATATGAATGTATAGGGATTGATGATTGAAAAATTAGAATAAATTTGATTGAAAAATGTAGATGATGATTGAAATGTAAGGTGTGTTTAATACCTGTTGGGTTAGAGGGAAAAAGGGTTAATAATAAAAAGTGTATGCTCATTACGGACAATAATACATGGGTATATATTCATCGAAGCATATTCAAAAAGTTGTTGACTGAAAGACAATCAATTTTAAAGAAGTAAAGAACAAAGACAAATAAATAAATATTTTTAAAAATAAAATTAAGAAAAAAGATAAATTTTATTCTTTAAAAAATATAGAGTTAATCAGCTAAATTTTTTAACATTTAAAGAGAAAGCAAATAATTTTTCATCTATCTTTCTTCATTATCTAAGTTCATTTATAAATAAGGAAAAGGGATGGAAAAAAATAACTATAGATGAGGAAGTAAAAAAAAAGAAAATTATGTCAGATAATGGAGGATAAATATTGTAAATAAAATGAATAAAGACAAAAGAGGTAAGTTTTTTATAAAAAATAAAAAATAATAATTAAAAATATAGGCAACATCAAAGAAAAATAGAATTGTTGGATAGTCACAATTTTAAAAACACATCAAAAGACAAGAAAAAAAGGGGTGAAAATGATAGAAAAGTTTTTCATGTTCTTTATCTCGCTAGTGGTCACCAAATGGAGCCTTGTGTAACTTATGTCAGGAACTCAACCCAATTTTACTTAGCACTAGGTTGAGATTTCTTGAATTTTGATTCAAAATAATTGAGATTTAACCATTTTCAAATGGAGGTTAGGTTATGTTGGATTTACGCCCTAGTTACTCAGATTGAGTTTCAACCAGATTTGTTTGCTTATCACAATATTTTGTAAATAAATATAATTGTATATTTTTATTTCAATATTTACATAATCCAAGGCTTATCCATTAGAATCTAAAATTGATATGCCAAAAGTCTCAAACAATTATTCATAAGTTTATGAATAAAGTGAAAAAGTGATGATGATTAAATTATTTGATCATAAATATATTAATTAAATGTAAATCAACATACTCACATATTTATAATAATGGGAACATTATCTAAAATAAAAATGAAATACATATTTAGAAGTTAATAACAAATTTAAATTTTATTTATGAAGACCATCATCATTCATGTTAACCAGAAGTTTCTAGGGTTTGGGCAAGAGTTTCGAAAAACAGGGTAGGGTCAGGGTTAAGTTGAAATTCTAGTAGGTTAGAGTTTATTACATCAACCCAACGCGACATTGACTTATTTTACACGGAAAAAAAATGAAGTTTACATGCCAAATAGAGCATTGGAAAATCCATTTTCTAGGCAAATACATGCCAAATAGAGCATTGGAAAATCCATTTTCTAGGCAAATATATGCAAGTCTAAGCATTTCCATTCGACCGATCAAGCCCTTGGTATTTTCTGCAAGGATGGGAAGCTAGCAGCATCCATTTAATAGAAGAAAGTTGAGAGCGGCGGTGAAAAATATTTAATTATCTGCAGTAAATAACTAACGTATTACATCCTCTTGATTATTTAATATTAAATTATTTTAAAAAATATAAATTATTAAAAATATATAAAAATATAATTATGTTATTTGCCCAGGCTGCGTGTCAATGTAACCTGTTAACCTGGTCTACTGTTCCAATGGGACGGTAAGTGAGAGGAAGAGATGCGTGCGGGCAAATGACAGATGGGTGCGTTCGTCAGCAGTGCGTCAGCAGGAGTAGAGAAGTTAGAAGATTACGGGAGCAACGAGCTATTCTAAATTTTGATATTTACGAGAGATAATTATTAAAAATAATTATTTTATTGTCTATATGCATTTAGACATAAATGAATTTAGCTTACATCTTGTTTATGCTTAGCATAAGATGTATTTTTGGTTTCACATGGCCTAGGTCAAGTGAGTTGCGCCCAATAAATAAGTAGACTTCTCCAACCACATCTACCATATCTTGCTGAGGGTAATCCTAGGTGGGTCTTATTCTACCTTATAAGTTGCATAAAAAAGAGAGTATATTAAAAAAAGAGTATATTAAAAAGGTGGAATAATAATATATCATTAATATATGTTTTTAATTAAAAAATAAAAAAATGATTCAAAATATAAGAACTAAAAAAGTAGATTTATTATGATAATTAAGATGTTGCATTAATCTTAAAAAGTGTACATAGGAGAGTGTATTGCTATAGTCTTTATAATATATTTTGTTTTAATTTTTATCTATAGTGAAATATTATTCAATTTACTTGTCATTTTAAAACTATAAAGTCTTTTGCATGATTGAAGATCTTAACCTATCACTTTGCAGCTGACTTCGGATTTTTATCCATCGCTGGATTTGTATTCCAATAATTGATATTATAACACAAGATTATACACCGTACAAAATGGACTAAGTGCTACAGAGGTTTAACCGGCCACTGTAAACCTTGCTATATGTTAGTATGCTAACTTCATGCATTTTCCGATTATGTTGTGTTAAACTCAGTTTCTCAACTTTCAGCTTTAAATTTTAATTATTTAATTCACTCGAGGGTAGCGTTTTGGATCTCACCCAAGTCGGTTCCAACATTTTAAGTCTGTTGGGGAATGGAAAAAAGAGGAAAGAAGAAAAAAGGGAAAAAATGATGTAATGTGAATTAAAGTGATGATTAGAAATAATATAAATAAAGATAAAATAAGTATTTTTTTTCATGTAAAGATGTGGATCAATAATAGAAAATATAAACGATGACAAGAAAATTAAAGTAGTTAGGTAGCTAAGATGTCAAATGAAGATGAATAAGTGAAAAAGATGCTGAAAATGTTTTTCACATAATTTTTATAATAAATTATTAAATAAAAAATATTCAAATTATATAATTTAGTGCTCTGCACCAAAATAACATGATGAAGAATAATTTTATGATTGAAATTACTTTGGGAGCACAAGCGATACATGCTATATTATATTATTTAAAGCATTAAATATATAATTTGAAATTTTACAATCAACATAAAACTTTTATAATTGTTGCTTTTTTACGCCCACCTTACCTTAACATCTAATTCAAATTCCTTTGACAATAAAAATTAATTATAATAAATATTATTTAACTTTTTAAATACATTTTCAATAAAATAAAAATAATAGTAATTTGGACTTTCACATGTATAATTTTTATAAATTTTGTTTGCTGCAGCCCCCTAATATCTAATTTAAATTCCTTTTGATATAAAAAAGTAAATTGTATTTAAAATATTAGCTACGGTAAAATTATTATCCCACCCCATCCCGCGACCCGCCCGTAGCACTGCCGTGTACGTAATCTCCGGCAAGTGAGGCTGTGGGACATGGTGGCTTCCATTGGCCTGTGTAAGCCAGGGGGTGAACATGCAACTGGCTTGTCCTGCTGTGGTAATTTCAGTGCTTTCCAAGGGCATTTTCATCCCTTTCATTAAATGCAATCTCCGTACTGACGGCCAAAGAACATTGACAGGTTAGCCTGAGCTTTCGACACCTGGACGACGGCTTCTTGTTAATTTTTGTTAATAACAGGGTCAAATATTTCTGCGATTCATGGCCATATATAATTTTTCATCTGGTTGGCGGACGTATGGTATATCTAATGCTTCAAAGCAATCGTTCCATTCAAATTTTAAAAGAATCTTTTTTTTAATTTTTTTGTTATTATAAATAATTAAATAAAATTCAATCTTTTATTTTACTTAACTGTACTTATTTATTTGGTAATTAAAAATCAAAATTAACATCATTTAAAAGTTAATTATGCATCTCCATGTGGATATAATCATTCATCTAAAAGCTTTCATCTCATGTTAGTTAATGATTCTAAGGAGTTTTGTGATATTTTAGTATATTCATAAATTAACATAGATAACTTCCGTATACTTGTAATAGTCAAATTAAATTTTATTTCATTTTGAAGTGACTTAAAAATGGATGGATTTCTTTGAATTATTTCCCCATCATTCATTTTATATTTCATAGCAAAAGCTATGATGCCATTGGAAAGCTCGGTACAATGTGTCGAAAAGAAGAAAGAGTAGATTTTTAGAACTAAGATTGGGTTAGGGCTTGAGTGGGACCCAACCGGAATTGAACTCTGGTCCAAATTTATAGAGTATACATGGGTTTCGTCTGTGTCATACGAGTATATTAAATGAATATATTTAATTAATTTCAGCTTGGCATAACTTAAACTTAAGCTGGCAATAAATCTAATAAACTAATTCCAAGTATGAATTTTAAGTTATATTTAAACTCAACCTTAAAAAGCATATTTCAACAATTAAAATAATATTAAGTGAAATAACGAAGCCTTAATGGAAAATTAGGTTGATTAGCCTGTTGAATAACCACACATGTTGAGTACTTTGTATTAAAAAAATCCAATTAAAAAGTAATTAGGTTCTCATGTTTTATACTTTATTTAAAATAAATTATAAATTTATAAAAATCCCAAATGCAGATTAAAAGCAACCTCAATTTCAAATCAACTTTTGACCCGAATTTCAATTTAAAGTTCAGTTCGAATTTTACCCCAAATCTCAACCCAGATTATACACAAATGCCTTCCCCATTTTCCACTATTGCCGTACGCAGCCGCATGGTAATTTTTTCTTAGTCGGGCGACAGGCTGATGCGCGATGGCCGGGTCTAGCGTTTAAATGTTTGAACACGCTGGCGAGCTGCCAGCATCGCGGCTTCCGTCGCTGAGTCGCGTTCGTATTAGATCTTAACCGTTCGCGGACCGTACAAAGAGAAGATGGACGATTCGAGGCATTCAGATTCCAACCATCGTCGCATCCTTGAAGGCCGACGGACAAAATAATCCAGTTTCGACGGAGCCTGGTGTCGTGTTCGTATTAGATCTTAACCGTTCGTACACCGCATACGGAAAAGATGGACGATTCAATTCAGTTTCCAAACTACGTCGCGTGCTTGACGGACAAAAAAAACTGGCTTTGACGCCTCAAGGGCTTGTTTTGACGCCCTATTTTCGTCTACAAATAGGGCCATGCTCGCGGCTCTCCACATTTGCATGCCTTCAGCGGCAGGTCAGCCAAGAGCTCAGAATCCGAGGGAGGGAGAGCGAGGGAGCTTCTGAGTTCGAAATCTCCTCTTTCTCATGCAGAGTAGAATCCTAGCTCTGGAGCTCTGGAACACTGTCTGTTCTCGCAATAAATCGCCTCTCCCTCATTAATCACCGTCTGACAGTCTCCTTCCGTAAGAATCTCATTTACTATCCTCTCTTTCACACTCCAAATTCTCATGAAAAGCGGAGGAAAAGGGTAAAAATCGCGCGACTTGCACTGGTCATTCAATGCGACGCCGGCCTCAAAATCGCCGATCGTCCTCTCTCCTTGCTCTTACTTAAATCTCTTCTTCTGTTTTTAATCCTGCTTCGATTTCCGCAGATGAAAAGTCGCCGATCATTGCATTTAAGTCGCTGAGAGATTGGATTCGAGCTCGCATCATCTCCTTATTCTTCGATTTTTCGGGAAGAGAGGCCGAAAGCTCTAGAGAAAGTAAGAAGCTGAGAGAGATAGTGGCCGCAGGATGGGAAGAGCCCCTTGCTGTGAGAAGCAGGGATTGAAGAAAGGGCCCTGGACGCCAGAAGAAGACGAGATACTCGTCGATTACATCAAGAAGAACGGTCATGGTAGCTGGAGATCGCTTCCAAAGCTTGCAGGTTTGGACACTTTCCTCCCACCTTCTTACAGCTATGGCGATTTCATCGTCCTTTTTTTAAAAAGTAATCTGGACGTCCATGGGTCGTGAAAATCGAACTGCTCCTGTTGAATTTGCACTCAGCACCTTCATCTTACACTTTCGTCGATTCGTTGAGTTTGCAAGTCATCCGGGGCGTTGAAAATGCTGGTTCTACTCTCTAAGTAGCTCTTGAGTGAGAAAATCGTCTGGATCAGTTCCTGCTGTGGACCGTTTTGCTCAAAGCGTTTCTAGAGTGGAGCCAGAAGTTCAACGGCTTGTGTGGCATGGTTTATCGACGCGAAGAGGCATGCTGGAATGCTTCCCTGCCTAGGCTTGCAGGTATCCATAGTCGCCTTTTTCGATGGACGGTCCGGATCCATGAATCGCATGTCTGTGTAGCGGAGTTTTGGTTGCCCTGTTCGATGGCGATCTCGATAGTAACTCGGTTTCTGGTTTTCTGTTTGCCTGAGAGACGGACGAAAACATCGTTTCACTTGCTCGTCCGATCTCCGTGAGCCGCGTTTCGCTAACTGCAGCAATCTTCGTCGTTGCTCGCACGCTAGCACTGAAATGACGAAACTGCCCTTCCGTTTTCCCCCCGTTGTGCCTACTAAAAAATTTCAGCCATCTATTGCAGCCGTTCAATCTCGGTCGCCATCGGTGTGGGCCCCACAAGGATGGTCCACCGCTTTAGCCCTGTCACTGCTCATTTAAGAGCCGCAGGCCCGCCTCACAGGCCGTTCGTCGTCACACGTGTGGAAGGAATTAGATGCGCTTGAGTTGAGACTTGAGCGGCCTTTTATACTGGCATCGCAACCTTTGCCCGGGAAAATGTAAATAACCACAGATGCACGCACTTTTACTAATCTGCCGCTGGCCTGAAACTCTTGTCGTGAGAGGTGGTTCATCTAATCCGCACGTGAGAAAACATGATGCTGTGATCATTACTTTTGAACCATTGATTAATGATAATATTCTTGTAGCATTGTGGTGAAGTTTTGCTTTATCTTGGGTGTGATTTTCATCTTGCGGCAGGTCTGCTTCGATGTGGGAAAAGCTGTAGGCTTAGGTGGACTAACTATCTGAGGCCAGACATCAAGCGCGGGCCATTTACTCCCGACGAAGAGAAGACCATCATTCAGCTCCACGCCATTGTCGGCAATAGGTACCCACACCCCTCTCTCTCCCCTCTTAAATACTTGTGGTCCACTTGCCACTTGATGCAACCGAGTCATCATGTTGTTGGTGTTTTCGGATTGTGCCAGCGGGGCCCTGCATTAGTCCAAATCTGTTCCCAAGAAATACTTGTGCAGTGAGCTGTGATCGATTCGTTGGCCATTGCAGTGGACATGCCTTAGTGCATGGTCTGTATTTGTTTACGTCGACAAAGACCCATCTGTCTGGTTTGAAAGAGAGTTTCAAAACACCTTTACCCAATGAAATTGGGACGTACCGCCATGGTGATGTCATAGGATCGGACCGCTTGTCGATGATGTGTGTAGTGTTGAAATCATGGGCCGGCTTAGGACTTCTTTCGATTCAGGGCTTCATGGTGATATAATCATCCTTATCCCCACAGTACCCTAATTAGCTAAGATTAGCTGCATGATTTTTGACAGCTCTACCACTCCATCAAAGTCCCTATCGTCCTTGTACCATGAGTAAGATTCGGTTTTATCATACAGCCTATGGTTGTGCACTGTTGGTTTAATGTTTTAAAGCTATTTTCTTTCTAGGCTATCAACTTGGTCTATTGCCTCAAATTAATGCTCAAGAAACTTGGTTTGAGATCTTAGTATGCATACCACGTCCAAGTTAGTTTCTCGTTTCATCAACATCTTGGAATTTATCGAGTCCCATTTACAGCACGAAAGTCCTATGCTCACCAGCAGCGTTGTAACAAGCTGATATTAATATTTAATAATTTGGAATTAAAAAATATTGAAAGAAGAATCAGTCCTAGTTTCAGTCAGGGATTGGTCTTTAGACCTGTTAAGCACAGTTAAATTTGGAGTTGAGCTTGTGGACATATGCCACGTCAACCCAATTAGACCGAGTTTGAGCCAATGGCCTGTAATTGTGATACTAACGTTTGTTTTTGGATTGTGTGATATAGGACAGTGATCCTGTAATTTTAATCAATAGTCATTTAGGCCTGATCGCTACTTGCAAGTGTCATTATTTAATGTAAAAAAGAAAATAAATTTAGAAAATAAATTAATTTTATGATTGCCTGTGGTTAGATTGGGTGCTGATCAGCCAGTTAAATCCTGATCATTTTCGGGACTTGGTATATTTGATCTGACTATCTGAGGCTGGGTTGGTTCAGGCCTGTTAAACCCGTATTTTACGTAGAGAGTGAGTCCTGCATGATCAGTAGTTTCTTCATGAAAAATGACCTGTTTGCAAGCTAGCTATTAAGGGCTTGTTATCAAGGAGATTTGATATTAAAGATTCGTATGGCTGAACAATGGGTATTCCTTACGATCTTTAACCATATTTTAGATTAAAGCCTTGGATAGGCATTGAATAAGCCCCATTAACATTACGCATAAGCAGTGTCTCGATATGAGCTAGTTCCATCACCTATTCATCTCCATCCCAAGCACACATTATATACTGGTTTTACAGTGAACATATTTGGAAATTAGTGGATATGTCAATCCCGTATTTTGCTAAAAGCATCAGCCGCTGTTCAGTGGTATTCTGGATCGTCGGTAGGATCATGGATTTATTAGATTTGCTCCATAAACTGGGCGCGAAAGTTCTGCATGATTGATCTGATACTTGTGCAATTTGCGTTTAGATTGGGAACGAGTATCCGCCATCTAACAGATTGTAGTCTGTCCACGTTGAATGGGCGACCTACCAAGGGCTGACATTAGACATATATAATAATGGACTCTCTTTGCGACCTACCAGGGGCTATTCTGATAACGAGTTCCCCATTTATACCTATATCTAGTACCTTGACGGGGCACAACAATTGATTTCTAATGGTTGTTGGTTTCATTCCCACGTAGATGTAAGGAGGTGATATGATTGACTCGTTATCTTTTGTGATTTATGTTAATTATGATCCCAAAATATATCATTTTAAGTTCTAATTACTATGTATTAGACATCATGTTTTCTGATTACCGAAATTCTCTCAGTCCTTCCTAGGAGGAATGGAGGTGAATTTTATTTGATGTTAACTTTGCCCCATTCTGTACTACCGGTCCTTATGGTGGTTAATGAGATTCTTTCTCATCTACTCAAGGAAAGGGCAAGGGGAGAGGGGATTTCACGTAATTATCTAGACATGAATGCATTCGTAGAAGATTATGCATGCAACACTCAATATGGCTGCACGAATGCATTCATAGAAGCATGATGAAAACGACATAAAAATTATAAGATGGGAGGGGCCATGGAAGAGATATCAGCAAAAGGACGAGTCAAAATGCACTAAAAGACAAATGGGGTGGAGGGAGGAACTTACGGTGATTGAAAGAGGAGTAATTTTTTTTATTCTCAACGGAATCTAGCACATAAATGCTCTCATAGCTGGACCACAGGCTAGTTTCTATCCATTAAAATCCTTCCTGCGCAATTCACCTAATGTTTTGTACTTCTAGATAAAGCTGTGGTAGAAATTCCTTAAATAGAGACTTATAATCCTTCCATGAAAGAATTTCAGGTGGACGATTGAGACTGTCCAAAGTTATTTCTCGACAATCAGTATAAGGTTGTTGGGGGCATGGCACCATTAAGATTGAAAGTGGAATGAGGAGTTTAGAAGAAAGAATCACTGGAGGAGGTAAGTAGATTTATTGTTGCCTAGACATGTCCAACGGAGACCCAGAACAACACTTACTAGGTGCGGCAGGCATTTAGAAAAAGTTGAAGAACCCATAGGGTTGTGTGAAATGGTGGAAAGGACTACAGTGGAAGGGATCCAGCAGGTTGACCCCAATTTTAAGGGGGCGCAATGTTAGATTTAGCCACTGTTCGAAAGCCCTAAGACAGATCATCAAATTATCTCCAGCATGCCCCCTATGGTTAGAACATAGCTCATATCCATATAGCTCGAAATACTTTTCCAGAGCCATTCTCTTTCATTGCTTTTTATCCTGCTATTGTATTTGTTTACCTTGGCCTTCGCTTTATATTTTGGCACACGCACCTAAGGGATTGTTTGGATTGTTGTGCACACACTCAAGGGCCTGTTTAGATAGGCCTAGTGTAACTTTACCTTAAGGAATAAGAGAATAATAACAGGAGTAAAAATAATGTAAATATAAAGATAGTAAGATAGACTATATATGTGTTTTCTGAAAAAAAAAAATAGGTTAGATAATAAAAGAGATCAAGGCGACTATAGAGAGTGTGTAGTTGACAAAGGTAACTTTCTTTTTCAGAGTCATTCCCCTATCCACACAGGCCCTATGTTTCTTTTCTGCTTATCCGGCTTACTGGTGGGCTTTAACTTTTCATCTCTCTCTTGCAAAGAAAGAAATATCATAGTGCTGGCTCTAACCGTTGAAGATCCTAGAACCGTTGAAAAAATAGCTTGTCTTGATACTTGACATTTGGGTCATCATATATTCCCATTAGATAAAGCTTATGTCCCATTAGATCAGTAATGCCTTGGTGAACTTGATAGTATTACTTGAATCTGGATTCTGTTGCATCACGCCCTCTTATGCATCAAACTGGTGGTGGTAACTAGGTGAGCCTTGCAGGGTTGCTATCTGTTCGGCTTTCCACTTACTGCGCTGAGATTTAAACATCCTCATTGCATTGTGCATGTTGAAAATTTTAAAAAGTAAAAAAAAAAAAAAAAAAAAAAAAAGCATCATTATAAGGCTTGTTGGTTTTTATAATGGAACTCTTTATTCTTAGACAAAGTTGGTTTTTTTTTTTATTGCAATTTAGAAAAATCCTACTTCCTGATGTTGTGCGCTAGAAGATTCCCCTTCTGCTGGGATTCCAATTCCATTGCACTGCCTCTCCAACAGCACTCTCACCTAACATATGCTTTCAGGTGGTCGACTATTGCCTCCCAACTTCCTGGGAGAACTGACAATGAGATCAAGAATTTTTGGAACACCCACCTGAAGAAGCGCCTGGTCCGCATGGGCCTTGATCCAGCGGCTCATGCCTCCAGCCCCACCGCTGCTGCATCATCCTCTCAGTCACCTACAACTCGCCACATGGCTCAATGGGAGAGTGCCAGACTCGAAGCCGAGGCCCGCCTGTCAAGAGAATCCCTGCTCTTCATCTCCTCTCAGCCTGAGCCTCTGGTCTCCGTACCTGGGAAATCCGACACCGATCACTTCCTCCGCATCTGGAATTCCGAAGTAGGGGATTCCTTTCGTAGATTCCGTGGCCGGGATCTTGCCAACTCATGCAACAGCCCCGTCTCTCCAGCCTCCTCATCAACTGCAATGGCAGCTGCAACAGCTACTGCTTCCACCATAACAAGCGACCGATGCGGGTCTGACGAAGTTGAAACTGGTGTTTTGGTGAAGTCGGAATTATCAAGCTCCAATGAAGGAGAAGAATCGGAGGATGATGATTCGCAGGATACATCCCTGAATCTGTTGCTGGATCTTCCAGCCGACGAAATGGGGTTCTTCCAGGGTCAGATTAGCAATTTTCCCTTCACCAGCGATTAACCAAGCCACCTCACCGATCAACTGTCTTTTTGTCACAAAATGGACCTTTTTGGGTTTCATGTTAGGAATGGGGTTTTGGTGGCTTAATTGACCGCCCAAGCTTCAGGGCTTCTGCAAAACTAATGTTATCAAGTCAAGAAGGGCTTGATCACCAGCATATTTTAGGCCACCTGTGTTATCAACTACTTAGGGCTTTTTATCCGAGGTAGCTGCATTGGGGTTTCATGAGGCTCCTAATGCTGTTTGCATAAGCATCACTAGGCTTTGAGGATCTAATTCTCCTGACATATATTGCATTTTCTTTGTTTTGGACTCCACGTTTGCCTCTTTAATTTCTCATGTTTACCATTTTTCACACCGTTCAGCTTGTATGAAAGCTTCTTTTTTACTTCTTATGTGAAAATTAAGGTGGGAGGAAACTGAAATATTGAATATATATT
>JAYJMB010000583.1:0-17811 GCA_036873735.1 Pouteria campechiana | reverse complement strand
ATTTACCTCGATCTTGGGCAACTGTGGGATAGTGGATGTTTGTATTTAGAATCTATATTATTTTTTATTTATGTGATATATAATTGTATAGGTTAGACTCATCTATTCAAGTTAAGCTCTGCCAAATTTTAGGTCCAACACCCCACCCTAAAAGTGGGCAAATTTAGGTGAATTTACATAGTAATATGAATGTCGCGCCTCAGAAGGGGGGCATAACAGAGTGGCATTAAAGCCTAGGACTTATTTGTGTGATAAGTTTGGCTCATCTGTTTGAGAACACTAAGACCTATAATCATGGTGGCAAATAGAGATAGGAATCGACATGCCTGAGGATAAGTTGATTATGAATTGAGACAGTGGGAGAATTTTAGATTATGGGTAAATTGAAGGCGTGACTATGGAATAGAAAGGTAGGTAAACGATTATGGTGATTGACATCCATATGAATGGATGATGTACTTATGAAATGAATTTGAATGCTATTTGTTATTCGGTATAATATTGCACAGTGAATGCCAATATGAGATGATTATGAAAGTATTATGATAGTACAAGTGTGATTGAAATTGGCATGTATATTGATGATAAATGTATATTATAATCAGAATAGTGCAGAGAAATATGGTAGTGCTTATATGCACCTTGTTTGAATGATAATATATTTGTTTTATGTTGTAGGTGAAATGACAATGATGAGATTGCAAAGTTTTGTGAATAAGTATTAGAAATTTGAATTCAGTTTGATTTGTTTAATTGAATTGTGATGGAATCTTGGGATTCCTTTGGTTAACATAGTTGTAAGTGATTATTTTGATTTGATATGACCTACTATGATACCGAAATTAATTTTTTATGCTAATGTATTTGTTTTGTTGAAATATATGTTCTTTTGTTCCTTGATGAATTTGGTTGCGATGGATTATGTATTTACCTATATGATTGAATAACTTTGTTTGTATATATGTTGATTTGAATGGATGGATATGTATGGCATGATTATATTATTTGACATTGAATTTCATTATGGCCAAATTAAGTTGTATTGATTGATAATATGATTGATGAAATTCTATACTTGTCCCCTCCGAATGATTGACAGAGAATTCACACTATAAGTTCAAGTTTTGGATTGATATAATTGATAAGGTAATTGATAGGTGGAAAGTTTTGTATATTTGAATTATTATCGAAATGGAGATTATTAATGTTGCCTTGAGACAAGATATTGATAGTGTGATGGAAATCCATGTATGAAACTGAATTGGGTTTTAATTGAAACTTATAAGGCATACTTGGATTTGCATTGAAAATTTGATGTATGTGAAGGTCGAATTTAGGTATCAGTATCATTTATATGAATTGAGATTGCAACATCATTAGAATATCATTTGTTAAATTTAGATTGAATATTAACAGAATGTAATTAGGTTTAATTGTGGTTTGAGAATTTGAGGTTAGATATGCCTAGGTTCAGTTATGTCCTAGGCTTGACTATTGATTAAGAATTAGATATTTGACATTATAATTATTATTTGGACATTTGGTTATTTGATTGAGGCATTGATTTGAATGCCTCTTGAAATATGGTTGAGATGGATTTGAGGTTTGGATGCCTGCCAGAACATGATTTATATATAATTGAGGTTTGAGTTTGTCAAGATGACTCGGTTTTGTTTTATAATTCCTTGGACTGACACACTTTGATAGGGGGCCACCCAACCTGTCCCATTCGTAAATGACTCGACACCCTCGGGGTGACGACTGCCAAGGTGGCAATATGGTGGCACATGCACATTTGTGAATTGAGGTGGCACATGCATGTTCGGGATATTGAGGTTGCACATGTACCTTTGTGATATTGAGGTGGCACATGCACATTTGTAATATTGATGTAGCACATATACATTTGTAATATTGATGTGACACATGCGCATTTGTAATATTGAGGTGGCACATGCACATTTGTGATATTGATGTGGCGCATGCATTACAATTTTGTCATTAGAGGCCTTTTGCCATTTATGACATTTATGATACTGATATAGCACATGCACATTCGTGTTATCAGTGTGGCATATGCATCATTTTTTAAGCGTTTGTGACATTTGTGATAATTATAGCATCTTTGGTATTTCCGGCATTTCTAGTGATATATGTATGAGTCATGCGGCTATACGCACCTTGACGAGGATTGGAGCCCTACGGGCATTGGCACCTGGTCGAGGATGAAAACTGTGCACCTTGATACCATTTTTTTTACAACTAAGTCCGTTTGGTTTGAGAGCCTGTCTACTTTGTATGGCAAGCAAATTATGATGATTGATTGAGTATTGTGGTTGGAAATAATTTGACGAAGGAATTTTGATGACAATGTGAATAGAATGTAGGAATATAGAACCTAAGGATGAGGCAATTCTCATTTTTGATATGTTTTGTTTACCATAATTATGGTATTTGTTGAAATAGTAATTGAGGAATTGAATGAAATGTGAAGGCGGTGTAAATTAGGAACAAGTGAACATAATGATCATTGTTAAAGTGATATTCGGATCTCTATAATATCATGAGAGTGACATAGGGAAGCGTGGTGGAAAAAGGATAATAATTGATTTGGTTTTCTTCAGGTATAATTCGGTATTATGTTAAAATTTGGTGTAGTAATATTGTTAGTATTAACCTGACTGTATTAGCACTTGAATTTATTGAATAGTGCATTATGTATATGTGTTATTATGATTAGGTAATATGATCAGGAAGTCAAAACGTGCGCGGAGCATTCTATGGATATGGATCCGCAAGTTCTAAATAGATTATAAACTAGAAATAGTAATGACAATTATTTGATATTAAAAGTTTTAGGGATGAAACTTTTTGTAAGGAGGGGAGTTTGTAACACCTATACCTATGGTGTTTGAAATCTACTCATGTGGAAATAGGTAGAGTTTACCTTATGAAATTGATAAATTTCACTATTTTGAGCTATATAAAGTCAATCTGAAGAAAAGAACTTAAGTAGTAAAATTGAGTAAAAGCATGTTTATGACATATATGAATAGCCTTATATGATGTTTGAGGTGATTGAAATTTGCTTATGCGGATATGGGTAGAGTTTGATGCTTGAAATTCAAAAATGTTATCAATTTAAATTATATAACGGCCATAAAAAAATAATTGAAATGGTGAATTTGGGAAAAAGCATATTTATGATTAATACGAATGGCCTAAAATGGTTATCATACATATTTTAATGTGCCTAGAACATTGGATTGAGCATTGGATGCTTTTTGGAATGAAAATCGCTTATAGAGTTACCTATGAAAGAAAATTTGGTTGAAAAGAATTGAATAAGTGATTCTTGACAATTGACCTCAAATGGGGTAGTGAATGGTATGAAAATAATTCATATCATGTATGTGACGTATGGGAAGTGATTATTGGGAGATTTGAAATGTTTTATGTAAAAATGGGGCTACGGTGATCTTTCATAAATGAAAATACTAATTTTTGAAAAAGAGTTCATTGTGATTGATTTTTTACATGGATAATGGACTAATTTGAACATGTGTTCAACATGAAAGTTGTAGATGATGAAATTATCCATCCAATGGAATAAAAATCACTTGATTCTGATATAATATGAGGAAGTTATGACTAATACACTGAAACTATTCCAAATGACTAAAAACTAACAAGATGAATGAGATTGGTAAATTTTATTGAAATTTTTGACATGTTTGTGGGCTGATTTGAAAAATTTTGTTAACATAAAAGTTGTATCTCTTAAAGTTATCTTTCCAATGCCACAAAGTCATTTGGACATCATTTACAAATGTTATACTTAAAATATTATCACTATATCAAACAGAAAGAGTTTGCCGCGGCAAGCCTCCAGAAAACACATTTTTTTGGCATCCAGTAGGACTTTGCCATGATAAGGTAATTTTTTGCCCTGCCAAGGCTTCCAAAAATGCATTTTTTTGGCCATTCAGCGAGTCCTTGTAGCGACAAGACTTTCCCATGTTGTAGCAAGAGTTCTGTGGCGCGTCGGAGTACCTGAAAAATCTAATTTTTTAATCTTGAAACCCATCCCATTTTTCATTTATTCCATCCCATTTCCTATTTTTCATTTATTCCATCCCATTTCTTTGTTTTCCTGCTCTAGCTTTGGAACCCATCCTATTTAGCCCAAATTCATACCATTTGAACTTGGGAAAATCCTTTTCTAGGTAAATCATCACTTAAGCATGCCTCCTAGCTTGGGTTTTCGGAATTTGGACGACGAGAAATGGAAGAAGATTTTGATTTTTATAAATAATAGATTTTTGGAGAAAATGATAAATTTATATTGTGGAAACTTGGAAAAAACATTTAATGCATGCTTAATAAGGTATTGGGAGTGAATTGGGTTTGGAAATCATAAATTTTGGCTTGTTAGGGTTTCATGTTCTTCATGAACAGTGATTTTGCGAAGAATTTGATATGGATTGTTGTATAAACCATGGGAGAAATATGTAATTTATAAGTTATGATGCTTTGGGCAATTATATAGGGTGATTTGAGCTTATGAAAATGGATATTCAATTATGACTTAGTTTGGGTTAACTAAGAAAATTGTGTATAGGCTATGTAAGTCATAAATTAGTTGAAAGAAATACTTAATTGAGTTATTTTAAAGGTGTTTAAGTATTGATAATGTCATATATAAAATGAATATGGCCACAACATGTTAATGAGCTGGCCATAGTATATAGAAATTATAATTTATTGATTTGATGTGAATTTAGTAAAGTTGCCTTTGCAAATAAATGACTTATTTGTATGTATAGGACAAGTTTAATATGGTTGGGAAGCTATGAAGCTTATGGCATTATGGAGAAGATTTGTCAGTAAGGTAAGTAAACTGTATTTGTATGTTTATTTGATTGAATGGAGATAATGATTATCTCCTAAGTTGTGTTATGATATGTGGATGTATGGATGAAATGACAGGATAGTAATTATTCCTTATTTTTGTATAGGAATTTGTAAGAATGAAGGGGAATGTTGAACATCCCATCAAAGTGAAATGTAATGTATGCTTGATTGAAAAGGATAGATTATCCCTTAGCTTATTTGACGCTTCGTTATGTTAAGGATTGTGAATATCCTAAATTTGAATATGTGAATGGGGAATTTGAAAATTTGAAAATTTATGGTTTGGATGAGATATGTTTATATATTCATTTTGTTATGGATTGGATTTTATATGTGTGGAATGTGAGTAGGGATACTTGAAGGATCCCTATTATTGATTATCATTTGTTATTCATTGTTGTTTGTTATATAGTTTGATTACTGAGTCTGTTTAAACTCACCCCTATTTATTTTATTTTTTTAGTTGGCAGGTCAAGACATGGAAGATTACAATGACAGAATACATAGGAGAGTAATTTATTTGAGAAGTAAATATACCTTATGATAGAATGTTGTATTATTTCATTGGGATTGGGATTCCTTTGTGTATGTAATTTAAATGATGAATCCTTGTATTTAAATGATCTTAATCATGTATAATGATAAGGAATTGTAAACTTTAGTTGAAATTATGAAATTATGATTGTATCTATTAATCAAAATATCCCAATGATGTAAAAGTGAAATATTGGCATGTCCTAGTAAAGTATTTATGATTGTGTTAAATTAATTAAAGTCCCCTTAAGTATATTGCCATCATGATTTACCATATCTTGGGCTATTGTGGGATAGTGAATGTTTGTATTTAGAATCTATATTATTATTTTATTTATGTGATATATAATTGTATAGGTTAGACCCAACTATTCAGGTTAATCTCTGCCAAATTTTGGGCTGAACAATTCCCCCGCCCCCCCTAAAAGTTGGCAAATTTAGGTGAATTTACATAGAAATATGAACGTCGTGCCTTGGAAGGTAGGGCATGACATTTGAACTATTGCTAAATTTTTAGATAGCTTTGTGCTATTTCAATTGCTTTAAAGCTACTGAAATTGGATTGCTTTTGTTTGAAATGGAGAGTTATATTGTTGAATTTTTAGATTGAAATGAGCATCCTTGAAATGGAGTTTGGCCACTTTGAAAATACTTGGAGTTAACTTTGGAATGTAGTATGACAACTTTGAGAGTATCCAAACATTATTGAATCTTGGAATTATTTGAAAGCTGTTGAAATTGTGTGATTGGATTCAAGATTTTGAGTTTCGGAAGCTGATGGTTGCTCCTGACCTTGTTTGGATAATGTGTTTGGACACTGCTAAATTTGAAAAATTTTGCATGGTAGAAAGTTGCAAAAATTGGGTAGCTTTGTGTGGCTTGAAAGATGTTGAAACATTGTTGAATTTGGACAACATTGGTACTGTTTCAATTGCTTCAAAGCTGCTAAAATTAGGCAAACATTGTGGGGCTTGAAAGATGTTAAGACACTACTAAATCTTGGAGAACTTTGCTGTTGTTTCAAGTGATTGGAAAGTTGTTGAAATAGTAGATTTGAAAGCTGCTTAATTTGCTTGAAATTTAGCAAGATGTTGTTCAACATTAGTGGATAAATGTTTATTCTATAGCTTCATATGAAAACTTAACTTTGCTTTAGGTCAATGCCAATTAGAAGGCAATAATCCGAGAGGCTACCCTTGCTAGTAAATACAGTAAGGTAGCTCAAAATCTTTTATATATGGTTGCAATCAAATTTCTAGCCAATGCTCTTATTTGTAGACCAATCTTTCTCTAGTACATTATGCCCTTAAAAATTAAAAGTCCAAGTCAGTTAGATGAAACCTTCATATTCTTTACAAGAGTTGGACTTGAGCAGTTTTTACAAAGAGAATTTGTAAAAGCAAGTCGTGTAGGATTTGAAGTGTCCTTGGAGAATCTGGAGATAGTTGTGCCAGAAGTTGTTGAAGAAATCAATGATGCAATCATAAAACAACATTATGGAATAAATGCTAGTATTATGTATAAACAAGTTTGAGAAAGGCAGCCATGGGATGACATGGGAGTTATAAAGTTTGCCATTGTTGAGTCTCTACAACCAAATGCTCATGACTAGAGTAGGAAATTTTACTACTTCAACAAACAGCTATATTCATGGTGTTGGTAATCTAATGATATTTCAGGTTGTGCTAAAAATTTCTGAGATGGATACTCTTGTTCTAAAATAACTGTGTGCTTCTAAAATTTGTTTTGAAGAATTAACTTTGCTTTAATACCTTCTTTTTATAAACTTCTAAATTCTTCTCTAAAATAGAATTGAACATGAAAATGTTTTAGTCTTAGATTGAATTCCTTCTTTTGAAACATCTTCCTTTGATTTCAATTTTCTAATTGAGAATTCCTTTCTTTCAAAAATGTTCTTGAACTTGAAAAGTATTTCAAAATGCACTTGAGACTTTTGAAATGAAGTCTCTTTCTTTTGAAACATCTTGAAAAGGGTAAATGGAATGCAATGTAATGAATAGGTGTGCAAGCAAAAATGAAGAACACGATTGTGAGCAATTGACTTTGTATTGATAAACTATTTGAAATACAATTATAACTCTTGTTTAGAAAGAAAAAAAGTTTACAAAATGGCATAAAGAAACACATGGCAGCAGAGGGTTCCTTTAACTTCAGTTTTCTGACTAAAAATTCCTTTCTTTCAAAATTATCTTGAACTAGAAAAGTATTTAAGATTGCACTTCAAAATTTTGAAATGAAGTCTCTTCCTTTTGAAGCACTTCAGACTCCTTGAGCTGATTGTACTCTCTTCTATATAAACTGCTGACTGCAGAGTTCCCCAAGATTCAAGGTAATTAGTGCAATGCTTACAAAATTGAGGAAAAAGAATGTTATGAAAGGGCTCATTCAAGTGAACCACCAAACTTATTGCAATCATTAACCCCATTTCTTAGCTCACTCATTCAAACAGTGCAACTATTTCTTCTCTTACACCTACTCCAATTTCTAACATGAGTTTCACCTACAGCAAAGAAGCAATGTGAAGTGATTAGTAGCAGCAATAGCCATTCTAATTTAAAGAGAAGAAAAAAAGAAGACAGTTGCATTTCATGAACTAGCAATTAATAATCCAATTCAACTATGGGAATTCTTAGGAAAATTGATAGCTTGGTTATGTTGAGTTAATGATGTTCTCACTACATTTCAATCCCATGGTTCATCCAAGACAATCCACATTATCTAAGTAACATCCTCCGCATGTTAGTCACACCCATGGCCTTTCTTTGAGGACCTAATAGACATGTATATATTGTGGCAATCAAGCGAGGCTAAATCAAAGAACAACATATAAACTAGGTTTTCAACGATATCTATGCAAATAATCATAAAAGCATCACAAATAAAACTTGTCAACTAGCACAATGTGAAACATAAAAATCCTTGAAAAAATCATCAGTAACAAAGTCATCAATTGGCACCCACTAATAAAATTATAATATCATAGATAGGCAACTGTACTAAACAATCATTACCTTATTTCAAGATAATTAGTATTTGACATTCTAATGGGGTTGCTGGGATTGGTCCAATTGATAAATGCTAAGTTTCTCATATAGGTAGCTGAAGAATCATACCATATGGTCACTTGTAGGTGACATGTGATCATTTTTAAGAACATATAGTCAAAAATACAATTCATGGGAGCACAAATAGTTGATAGATTAGAAAGGGATTCTAGTGAAGTGTTGTAGAAAAGACTAAAAAATACTCTATATACAAACTCACAAGAATCTCTGCTCACTTGCATGGTTTATTGGCTCTTATATTGAATAAAGTCAAAAAGGAATGAAATTTTTTTGCCTTTACAGTAAACCCATCATGAGTGTAATAAGGTGTCCCCCTATAGTTTCATCAAAAATATAATCATTGAGGATTAAGAATAGATAGATATATGAAATAAATTCCATCATATTTTTCCAATTTAGGTAGCAAACAAAGAATAAGTCTTACTATTCCTATACATTCCATTCATAAGATTCCACTAAAAGTTTCAAGGAGCTACCATTTATCTTGCATGTGTTTAATGAGTCATTAAGAGATGGCCATTGTGATGAAAAATCAACATTAGCAAGGCACTTCTTTTACATAGTATAAGGGAAAAAATGAACTATTAACATATCTAAAGAAATAAAAGTGGAAACAATCATTCCTAAAAAAATAGAATGCAATTGAGCCACAATCTTCAAGAATGACCAAGATTGCAATTTTACAAAATGAAAACTGTGTCTCCTATAAAAATGCTCAATTTCCAAGGTACCTTTCATTGGTGTTCCACTTGCATTACAAAAGTTTCCAGTAACAACTGCTCACTTACTAAAAAACAACTTAATGGACTTCTATCACCATCAATCAAGCCTTTAGAAGTCAAAATCTATAGAAAACTACACCGAACTAAAAATGAATCCTCCATAAGAATTCTAGATCCTTCCTGACTTTCTTAGTAGATATACATATGTCATTCAAATACTCAAAGAAGCTAAAAATACCTCCTCCTTTGGCCACCCCATGCCTTGAGATACTTTGCAAGTCGGTTGACCCAACCCAAAAGTATCTAGGCTGCATATGGAAAAGAATAGGTTGATAGTTTGCACAATAATTTTTGAACCATTTTCATGGTTGGCAACCAATTAAATTTTATGATCAGAGGTAGAGGTTTGTTTATAATAACATTTATAATACAATAATTTGGGATGGCACACTTTTTCAAGAAACCAAATTGGTAACTAGAGTTTCATCACCTAAAGTTGCTATTTCAAGAAATTATGCCTTATTTATAATATCTAAAGAATGAAATAGAAAATTACCCATTCGTAATTGATGATAATAAAAGAATTCAACAAACATTGGTTCAATTAGAAAACCATTTCAAGATATGAAACCAAACTCCAAAATAAAACAGAAATGATGTATAAACAAAATACATTCCATATGAAATAGGGAAAAGACCAAAAAAGTGTAAAAAGAGATTAAACAAGATGAGAGCCAATCGGAATTCAAAGGAAAAAGATAGAAATTTCACTTCACCTTCTTTTTCGGAGCACATTCTTCACTATTACAGTCAGATTCTATTGAGGAAAGTCTAATGGAGAAATGGGTAGCTGGCAACCCTGCCTTTTAATGTGTGCTCTGAAAACGTTTACGTTTATGCAAAAACGGGGAAGATGATGGGGAGAGGGAGTTACTGCCGGAGTCGGATACCAATTTGGGAAGATGATGGGAAAGGGAGTTACTATAGGAGCATGACATCAATTTGGGAAGATGACGGGGAGAGGGAGTTACTATAAGAGTAGGATGTCGATTTAGGAAGATGACAGAGAGAGAGGTTTTGTAGCCGTCAGGGATGTTAATTTAGAAAGAAGATGGGAAATGGAATTTCTTCATTTGCTCCAATAGGTGATAAGTGAATATTATTCACTTATATAACTCCTTTTCAAGCTAACTCTTGGCTTGTTCTTGAGTTTTTTTTAATTAATTTGATATATTTATGTTAATGTTTGTTTGTAGGTACATAACTTCAAAAAGGATGGAGAAAGTACAAGGAATGAAATGGAGTATAAAAACAGGTGCAAAATCTTGGATAGCAATTCTGTGCCACAGCACAGGACGATTGTGTTGTAGCATAGAACTAAAGTTTGTGAGAAGATTCAATCAGCAAGTTTGTGCTTAGGCATAGTGCCTCGACACAACATCAGAACAGGAAAAATCAGCAAGTCTGTGCCTAGGCATAGTGCCACGACATAGCATCAAAAGAAGAAATATTCAACAACTTTATGCTGCAGCAATGTGTCGTGACATAGGTCCAAGAATGAAGAAATATGGCAAAATGGAGAGTCTATGCTACAACACAGGAAAACTGTGCCGTGGCACTGAAGCTTGATACAAGATTTTGGATTTTCTGAGATTGCTTGGAAACGATGATGAATTTTCTGGAATTGCTTAGAAATGTTGCAAAATGACAAATCTTTGAGAAAAGAAGTATAAAAGTAAAGAGAAGTCACCTTAGATCTGATCTTGGAGAGTATAGGGGATGTTTTTGGGGATTCTTGGAGAGACTTTGGCAGAGGAAGAAGCTTTAAGTTGCAAACCAAGCCAAGCACCATCGGGAAGAGTTTGCTATCACTTCAATCCCTGTTTCTTTGGTGTTTTCATTCTTATTCATCATTTGTAACTTGGATTAAAGCTGAAATCCAAATTTTGATAATGATATATGAATGTTTTATGGATTCTCATTTCATTATGAGTGGCTAAACTCCTCCTTCTAGAGGGGAGATGGATCTTGTGCTGACATTATGGTATGATTAATAAGTTATATGATTGAGAGTTCTTGATGGTTTATTTATGATGCTTTCCTTTTAATGCTTTCAGATTAATGTCCATTTATTAAATGAATACACATTTGAGATTTAATACTCGGGAGAGGTAATCTTGAATACGATCTAGGCATCAAAACATGGGATTCTAGATGACTTGTGAGAGCTTCTTGGTTCTATGAAATCATTCAAAAGAATCATAGAATGTAATGCATTCTCTACTTTTGGATTTTTATATGAATATTGAAATTGGAATGTAGAGAGTAGATACTTAGCTTAGGACTTGGGAGAGGGAGTTAAGTAAATTAGTAACTTAGCTTGGCACTTGGGAGAGGGAGTTAAGTGAATTAGTATTCTTAATTTATAAACCTATAGAATGATCAATGTATAATGAATTAAGAGCATCATGATAAATCACAAGTGAAGTCAATCATCTAGAGCTTCTTTATCTTGAAATCTTCCATCTGAAAACCTGTCTATTTATCCTTTTTAGTTAAATTCACATCACTTAATTTTTCAAATAAAATCAGGATTATTCATTGCAATAGATAGTGATCAATTGGAATACATGATTCTTATGGAGACAATACTTTCTTAATACTATACTATAAAACTTGACACCATGCACTTGTGGTATAATTTGCAAGCGCCATTGCTGGGGATTGGCGTTGTTTAATTTGTCACCAATATTGCTACAAGATTATTCTAATTTTAATTTGGATTTCTATTCTTTCATCTATTTTAATTTTTTTGTTCACTTATTTTTATTGATCCGATTTCTTTTATTTCGTTGAAAGTGTATGCCAGACCCTAGAGAACTTGATTTGACTCCGTTTGATCTAGAGATTGAAAAAACACTTATAGAAATCAGAAGGGCAAAGAGAGCCGAATCAAGCATAATGGCAGAACCAAATCAACTAAATGCAATCAAAGACTACTTCAAACTGATGGTTAATGATAACTATTCTAGCATAGCTCGTCCAACAATCAATGCAAACAATTTTGAGCTAAAATTGGCTTTTATCAATATGGTGTAGCAAAATCAGTTTGGAGGTTCATCAAGTGAAGATCCAAATGTTCACTTGGAAATGTTCAGAGAAATCAGTGACACTGTGAAAATGAATTGTATTCTAGATGAAGTTGTCAAACTGAGATTGTTCCAATTTTCATTGAGAGATAAAGCAAGAGGTTGGTTATAGAGCTTACAACCAGGTAGCATCACCATGTAGGATAAGATGGTGGAAAAGTTTTTAGCAAAATTCTTCCCACCTATGAAGATTGCTCAAATCAAAAGTGAGATAGAGCGATTCAAACAAATGGACTTTGAGTCGCTGTATGAATACTAGGAGAGGTTCAAGGACTTGATCAGAAGGTGTCCTCAACATGATTTTCCTGATTGGCTTCAAATTCAATTATTTTACAATGGATTGAATGGTCAGACTAGGACGATTATGGATGCTACTTCGGGAGGTTCACTCATAGGAAAGACTATAGATGAAGCTTATGCCCTACTTAAAAATATAGTATCTAATACTTTTCAATGGCCAAATGAACGAAACATGGTGAAGAAGTTAGCAGGTTGTTATGAGGTGGACCCAATCACAGCTTTCACTGCACATATGTCTTCCTTAACACATCAGTTAGCAATAGCTAATTCAGCACCTAAGGGAGTGTCTACTATAGGAGAGTTATCTCATTCTTCTTTACCAATTGAAGCATACATGACTATAGATCCAACTAGAGAAGAAGTGTAGTTTGTCAATAATAAAGGTTACAACAATTTTTGGGAGAACAACTTGTAGAACCCATATTACCCTAGAAATTGGAAGAACCAAGATAATCTCCCTTATTGCAATGCAAGAAGCAACCTGAACCATCTTCTTGAATTTTATCCTATACATCAGTCACAACAAGCTGAAAAGAAGCTGTCTTTGGAAGATCTTATGGGCACATTTGTAAGTGAGAGTCGATTAGATTTTCTAGAAATGAAACAAGGCTTGATAACATAAAGGCAATAGTGGGAAACATCAATGCCTCTATCAAGTCTTTGGAGACTCAGATTAGACAGATAGCAAGTTTTTCTTGTAGTGTAAATAGGGGTAATTTTTTAAGTAACACAGAAAAGAACCCAAGGGAGCACTATAATGTTATGACTCTGAGAAGCAGAAAAGAGTTAGAAGATGCCTACACCCTCCAGCAAAAGTGTGGAATTACTTCATCTCTACATGACTAATGCCATCAAACCATGTTTTTGGAGTTTACAGAGATCAAGCACTGCGAAACTTTGCCATTTAGGCTGGGTTATCAACTAATGTTGGCAAAATCATTGGAACTTCAATTTTAAATATGGCACAAGTCTCCACTCCCATAGGCAGTTTCGGTCATTTCTCTCTCATTTATGATCTTTGTCGAAAAGTAGGAATGCCAACCAATCCATCCAAAGAAATTCAGCATCACAAACCCGCCATTTCCTCAGATATGATGAAGACATCGGGTACTAGCACTGCATCACCGAGTACCTCCCAACGGGCTGCACAACCACTATATGGAGATTATGTCTCAGCACTATTAGACTTGCACCTTGAAGTTTGCCAGATAGCCAATACTCTTACTAGGCAGATCGATCGGATGGATGCTAGACATGACCTACAATATGAGCATTTACTACAGTGCCACATGGAGCTTGCTTCAGAGTGCCCCGCCTAATTAGGGAATCCAGTTTAGTTTCCTTTCTCTCCTGATTTTCCTGCATATCCACTAGAGGAAAATGCATCTACAACTCACAATGAAGATGATGAAGACAAAGATGAAGAGGATGAGGAAATCCAAGAGGAAGAGGAAGAGGAAGATGAAGATTATGATGATCTCAACGATGACTGAACCCCTTCAGGGAAGTCCTTGCACTTTACACTTCTTTTTACATTAAGGGCAATGTCGCTTTTAAGTTTGGGGGGAGTTCATGTTTGAGTTCATGTTTTTGTGTTATGCTTTATGCTTTGTCAATCCACTTTGTATGCTTAACTAGTTTATGGTCCTATGTGTTTAGCTAGTTCATATGTGATTGTTCAATAACTCTATTTAGTGTTTTACCTGAGTATGGTCATGTTTGATCTTTGGAAAAGTGTTTAAAAAAATAAAAAAACAAAAAAGTGTGTCATTAATATTACTTAGGATCATCATAGAAAACCAATCATATATAAGAGGTATATAACAATGGCTGGGATAAAAATTATCGATATCATTATTGTCTAGATTTTTAACTTGATCACTCATTTAAATTGCTTTAGATTCATGAGTATACATAGATCACATAGCCATTCCTTTTGAACTCATTGAGTATTTAGCAATAGTTTAGGTAACTAAGCTTGCATACTTCAGTTCAAACTCCAAAACTCTTTACAATTAGTGTTTGAGAGACGCATTAGATTCATCATGTATGTGGGTAGATCACATCTCATGAACTAAAAAGAATATAAGTTTGGGGGTGTAGTAGTAATACAACCCAAGAATTTGGGGAATTACATTCCAAAGAATTCAAAAGAAGATAATTGTAAAGAACGTGATATTAATACAACCCATAAAATGTAAATAAGCAAAGTAAGGAAGAAAATAAAGCAAGTAAAACATGAGGTGCAAATCTATTATATTCTCTCCTTCATGTTATGAGTTCGTAGAGTTTGCACTGAACTCCTTGGTTGCTGGAATGAAATTAAGGATGAAATGAGATAGATTGGAATGACTATATTGTTTGCACTTGAACTTTGAATCTAAGGCTGAGAGGATGAGGACTATATATATATATATAGATATATATATATATATATACACGACATTCTAAAATTTTCTTCATAGCTATGTTGATCCTACTGATGTTTATGCGATGAATTTGATTGATGTGTTTGTTTTGTGTTGTGTGTCCAATTCATGTTGTTATGTTTTGCTCGAAGATGAGCAAAGTTATAATTTTGGGGGTATTTGATAAGTGAATATTATTCACTTACATTACTCCTTTTCAAGCTAACTCTTGGCTTGTTCTTGAGTTATTTTTAATTAATTTGATGTATTTATGTTAATGTTTGTTTGCATGCACATAACTTCAAAAAGGATGGAGAAAGTACAAGGAATGAAATGAAGCATAAAAAAAGTGCAAAAGCTTGGACACCAAGTCTGTGTCGCAGCACAGAACCAAAGTTTGTGAGAAGATTCAATCAGCCACGATACAACATCAGAACAAGAAAAATCAACAAGTCTGTGACTAGGCACAGTGCCATAACACAACATCAGAACAAGAAATATTCAGTGACTTTGTGCTACAGTAATTTGTCATGGCACAGGTCCAAGAAAGAAGAAATATGGAAAAACAGAGAGTCTGTATTGCAACATAGGAAAACTGTGTCGTGGCACTGAAGCTTAAGATAGAATTTCAGATTTTTTGAGATTGCTTGGAAACAATGATAGATTTTATGGAATTGCTTAGAAATGTTGCAAAATGATAAATCTTTGAGAGAAGAAGTATAAAAGTAAAGAGAAGTCACCCTAGAACTGATCTTAGAGAGTGTAGGGGACATTTTTGGGGATTCTTGGAGAGACTTTAGGAGAGGAAGAAGCTTCAAGCTGCAAACTAAGCCAAGCACTATCGGAAAGCATTTGCTATCACTTCAATCCTTGTTTATTTGGTGTTTTCATTCTATTTCATCATTTGTAACTTGGATTAAATTTGGAATCCAAATTTTGATAATGATATATGAATGTTTTATGGATTCTCATTTCATTATGAGGAGCTAAACTCCTCCTTCTAGAGGGGAGATGGATCTTATGCTGACATTATGGTGTGATTAATAAGTTATATGATTGAGAGTTTTTGATGGTTTATTTATGATGCTTTGCTTTTAATGCTTTCAAATTAATGTCCATTTATTGAATGAATACATATTTGAGATTTAACACTCAAGAGAGGTAATCTTGAATATGATCTAGGCATCATAACATGGGATTCTAGATGACTTGGGAGAGCCTCTAGGTTCTATAAGATTATTCAAAAGAATCATAGAATGTAATGCATTCTCTTCCTTTCGATTTTTATAGGGATATCAAAATTAGAATATAGAGAGTAGATATAGCTTAGCACTCAGGAGAGGGAGTTAAGTGAATTAGCATTATTGATTAATAAACCTACAAAATGATCAATGTATAATGAATTAAGAGCACCATGATAAAGCACAAGTGAAGTCGATCCTCTTGGGCTTCATTATCTTGAAATCTTCCATTTGAAAGCCTTTCTATTTATCCTTTTTAGTTAAATTCACATCACTTGATTTTCTAAATAAAATCAGGATTATTCATTGCAATAGATAGTGATCAATTGGAATACACAATTCCTGTGGAGACGATACTTTCTTACTACTATACTATAAAACTTGACGCTGTACACTTGTGGTATAACTTGCATCGAACAACAGGGAGCGTAGAATCATGTGGAAAATGCGAGTTTCTAGAGTTAGGGCTGTTGAGTATAATCACTTATTTAGAGTGATTTTGAGGATGAACATGCTCAACGGATCAAGTTTTGATAATGAGCTAAGACATGAGGTAAAGTATTAAGTACTAACAAGTTATTCTCAAGTATTTGCAGAAATATTATATAACCAATCTAAGAGAGTAACTTCAAGAATACTTTAATAGTTCTCTTTCAGACAACCTTAGGCATAAAATAATTATTTAGAGGATGAAGCAACCTTAGGCATAAAATAATTATTTAGAGGATGAAACTAAGTAAATTCTCAAGAAAATCAAGTACATAGATTGAAAGTATGTTTAGAGGTGCACTTAATTAAAGAAAATTAAGTCATCTGATGCTTTACAGTCATCAAGACATGTTTTGGAGTCATCAAGACATGCTTTAGAGTCATCAAGACATATTTTGGAGTCATCAAGACATGCTTCGAAGTCATCACCATGCTTTGGAGTCATCACCATGCTTTGAAATCTAATATCGCATGTCTAGGTCATCCACCAGTTCGAAAGATCTAATATACTAACTTCAAAGGACCCAAATGTTTTCTTTGCCTTAGAGAATCTAAAGTACTAACTGTTGGTCACTTGCTAATGGTGGCTCAAGAGGAGGGGGGAGGGGAGGGGGGGTGGTGAATTGAGCCGTTAAAATTTTGGTCAATTTTAAAAGATGGTGCTAAAATAAAATAGGAAAGATCACACAATACACTAAGATAATGATTTTTATGGTGTTTCAGCCCTTCAGTTGTCACGTACTACATTTCTTTGAGTTAGCCTCTCTTATTAAGCTCAAGTTCCACTAACACTTGTTGGTTTTCAAGCTCACCAACAAACTTATACATGTTGGTTTTCAAAGCTCACCAACAACTTATACATGTTGGTTTTCAAAGCTCACCAACTGTAATGCCCCGCCCTCCTGGGGTCGTTACTCCACTTTACACCATAAATCCACATAATAATACCATGATTTTTCCACCTCCAG
>JAYJMB010000582.1:0-17814 GCA_036873735.1 Pouteria campechiana | reverse complement strand
TCAATTGAGGCAATCAAATAACCTCATGATACAATAGATGATGCAATAGGCAATGCAACAATTGATGCAGCAGCAAGTAGAGTCTATGGACAGAATGCTCATTAACCACACCCCAGGGAATGCCTCTCCCTAGTAACCTGTCGCTCCTGCTCTTGCAACCTTCATTCCCTCAACTATCGTATTGCCCCCATATACCACCCACGGAACTAAGGTTGAGGTAAGGCCAAATCTAATGCTCTATGAAAGTGGTGAATTCATCAAAACCATCCCTCAACCAAGGCCCATCATCCTTGCTCAAAAGGTCTTGCAAATAGCTGCTCCTTTGCCTACCCTGATTCTAGAGGAAATAATCAATAAAGGAGGCGGCAACCTCCCTGCTCGGTCCACAAATGCTATCTCAGAACCAATTTCAAGACAAGCAGGATTACCTTTAGAGAAGGAGGCTCAATTTTGCTTATGGATTGGAGGCCCAAAGATTGTTAGAAGAAAAAATGGATGGATAGGAGAGGTGAATCCCACAAGGACAGGAAAACTATGGCGCCATGTTATTCCTGCAAGGTCAAGCCAATTATGTTAGTATAGCACTTCCGTTGGAGCAAGGGAATTATGGAGGCATCATAGGGCAATCTCCCTTCACTAAAGAAATCTTGGGGGAACCTTTACCGAATGGATTCAAAATGCCATCCATAGAGGTGTATGATGGAACCATTGATCTGGGTGATCATTTGACTAGATACAATGGTCAAATGAGCTTAATTGGAGCATAAGATGCCATAAAATGTTGAGCCTTCCAGCCCATGATAAAAGGGAAGGCATTATCTTGGTACCAAACATTGGAATCGGAGTCCATCAATTCTTTTGAAACACTGTAGAGATGCTTTTTCTCTTACATCATGGGGCAAAGGAGGTAGACAAGGACCATTGAGTCATTGATAGCAGTCAAACAAAGAAGCAACAAGTCCTTCAAAGAATATGTCAAAAAATTCAATTAGTTCATGTTAGACAAAAATGTTAAGTCCCTTAGGCTTGGCTTAACCCGAGAGGGGAGGGATGAATTGGGTTTATAAAATTTTCTTGCTCAACCCCTATTTAACTACATTCTTGCTTTTCATGCTTTTATGCAGTTTGTATTGAGATAAATAACAAAACAATAAAATGCAAGGAAATAAATCAATGCAAGGAAATAAATCAATCTCACATAGAAGGCAAGATGTATAGTGGTTCGAGACAACTTCTCTACTCCACTCTTCTAAGAGCACACCCCTTGTGCCTTGGGTTCCACTATCTCATATAATGGAATATAAATTAGTGCCCTTGCATTCTTCTAGATTCCATATCTAGGGGGCATAAAGTAGTATCTCTTACACTCTTCTAGATTCTAGCTTTAGAGGGCTATACACTTAGTGTCTCTTGCACTCTTCTTGATTCTAGCTCAAGGGGGAGCATAAACTAACAAGTTGATTGTGAGACATACTCCAACAATCACTTAGCTTTCAAACTTAGCTTTTAAACCTTCTGACGACTTTCACATGTTTTGATGGTTTCTTAACCTGAACTTAACTTTTGAGATTGCAGAAGGTTCTTCAACTTCTGAAACATTGTTCTACAATTCTAAATATTGTAATGTTAGATTGCATAAAGTATTTCAACTTCTGAAATATTATTCCACATCCATTCCCTAAAGCCCAAAGCTTTGAAGCTTCCTTTAAAATGTCTGGATGCAACTTCTGAAATTCTGAAGCTTCTCCTCAACATACTTCTGAAGCTTCTGCATTCTTTGAACTAACTTTTAGAATTGAGGTGCAACTTCTGAAGCTTTAAAGGCTTCCACTAAAAATTTGGCATTCAAGTTCTCAAGCTTCCTATGTCCTCTTGAATGTTTCCTTTAAAGTTTGAGATGCAAATTCTAAAGCTCTGAAAGCTTCCTTTGAAACCTCTAAAGCTTCTTCTAAAGCTTCTGCATCTTCTAAACATTCCTTTTGAAGTCTTGAATGTTTCTTCTGAAGCTTAGAAGCTTCTTCTAAAACTTCTTCTTCCTTCTGAATTCAGAATACTCCTTCTGAAACTTCTAGAAGCTACTTCTGAAGCTTCCTTTGAAGCCCTTGAATGTCTGTTTGAAAATATCTACGTTCTCTAAAAGTTTCTTTTGAATTTGGAAATCTCAATAGCTGTCATTAGCTTAATTTAAGTCATTAACCAAGTTTTGTTAATCATTAAAATTCTACACTTGACTCAACATTTTTTCCCTTTTTGATGATGACAAAACTTGATGACTTGTAATAGTTAAAAATCATGGTAAGGAACTAAGTGCAAACTCCCCCCATCTACCTTAATCAATGACCCTTAGGATTTTGATTCATTTGAGCTCATATGCTAAGACAATCCATTGATTAATTAAACTTTCAACAAAAATATAAAAAGTTTAATTTTCCTATTTTTTATATAGTTCTCCTCAATTTTATATAGTTCTTATTGAAACAAGTCATGACAACTCTTCTCTCCCCTTTTTTCATAATAAAAAAGCTCTGGGCTATGGGAGTGGGGAATTGAAATGTGAAAAAGGAAATACTCCCCCTAAGATTCATAATATAAAACTTCATTGCTCATGTTCAAATTAAAGACTTTCAGTTGACATACTTCTCTTTCTGCTTTTGTAATAAATTTCTATTCTTTTTAATGAGAGAGCTTATCAATTCTTCATTTTTCTCCTCTTACTATATGATATTTCACTTCCAATGCTATTCTTATTTCATCACCAAAGCATATCACATAAACACTTTTATAAATATCATAGTCATAAATGATAAGAATAATCACCAAGTTGATATAATTCATGACATGAATACAATCTTAAACATTCACTAAAATTTGAAATATTATCTTAATTATTTCAACAATAAGAAATCAAGTCATAATGATGATTACAGAAGGTCTGACTAGGATTGGAATACCTATTCGAGATCTTAAACTATGAAGCTTCCCAAACAGGCTTGACATATGCCTTGGGACTGTAATAATGTTAAGGCTTAATCAATTTCATTCATACTCAGGTATATGCATTAAGTCATAGATTCCAAACCATTCAAAACCTTTATCAACTCAATTTATGCATATAGGATTGAAATCATGTTATAATCTATTTTGATCAATGTCTAAAATTATTCATGTATTCAAACAATAGTTTGTATGTGATTTTCATCAATTCATAGTTAGATGAATGCCAACTCTCCTTAATTAATTCACATATCAACTCAAATTTTTAGAATGATTTAGTCCAAACCAATGAAATCATATTCATCCAAATCCAAAGCAATCAAGTGTTGATTTATACAATTCACACCAAGTAACAAATATCAAATTGAATTTCACCCCAAAGTATAGGTTTAAACTTTAAACCATATACTTCAATCCATATCAAATCAATAATTATCAAATCATTCCTAACATATATAAAACCATTCTTGTTTGTGTTTCTAAATTAATTTTAATTTGTCTAACATAATTTTCAACATTTTTCACAAGCATTCAAGTTCACAAGTGACTTGTTGCTTTTATCACTTGTTGGTTTTTCTGAATCATATGAATTTCATCAAATTCTAGCATATGTTTCAACATAATATGACAAACAAATCATTTCAATCATTCAAAAATTAAGATATGACAATGTATGACACTATTTGTTGTTCCAAATGATTTTATGATATCTTTTTGTGATAATTGGTTTATAAAAAGACTTGAAAGTGGAGCATTTTACAAAAAATAACTTAATTTAAAATAGGTTTTTAATCATTTTCTTCATTAAATGATCTTTTTACCACCTAAGCTTCTTAAGTTCCTCTTTATAGATGGTGGACTAAAAAATATAACCATGAAGGCAATCTCCTTCAAAATCCCAAGTGAAGGTGCTCGACAACAGTATTTATTGTTACAACTGAATCCATGGGGAGAACCTTAACTAAAGATGAAAAATGACAATGTTGATGCACAGATTGGACACTTTTTACCAAGATATCACTGTCTTCAAAATATCTATATACTATATCGCCTGATAGGAATTCACTATGTTGTTTTATTAAAATCAAATCATTACTGCTCTTTACATAGCACTCCTTTTTGTGATAAACATGTGAATTACAAAATTTCTTAAGCTTTCTTAAGTTCCTTAAATTCACATGCTTAGGAATCAACAATTTTTTTTTAGAAATATCTTAAGGAATGATAATTTCATCTAGTCTAGTTTTGGATCACCAATAAGAATTAAATTTCAATGCTTGATCCAATGGTTCTCCATGAAGATACTTCTTTAATCCATTTAAGACCATATTTGCAAGAAGCATCACCATTATTTCTTGTAAGGCATCTTATTATATAGCATGAATCAAGTGAGGCAATCTAAAACTTGATGATTGGCAATACAATGGATATCACTTAATATGCTCGATCTGACCATACTCATTCTATTGTTTTTTGAAATCCACAAGCCTTTTGTGTGCCCTTATACATACGTCAACGCTTTGCAAATCTATTCATAAATTGATGATCATAATTCATAACTATATGCACCTCATCATTTAAATAAACCATCTAATAAAGTATCTATAATACTCAACATGAGAATCTTGAAAAAGTGTTTTCATATTCGATCATCCTAGATTATAATCAGTGCAAGGCTGCTCAATATAAACCAATCCTACTTATTTTGCATTGATTTCCTAGTCCTTATGTTTAAATGTATGCTTTTCTATGGTCTATTGGCTAGGTTGTTCATACAGGAACCTCAAGTCTGATAAAATATGATATAAATGACATCTCTAGCTTTCTTTATATTTTTCAGACATGGAATTATATTTAGAGTACCTTCTCCCCCTAAAGTTCTTAAATGCAACATCTAATTTTTCATGATTACTTAATCTGCAATACTCATACTTATCAAGAGTAGTTAGCATAAAATGAAAAACATATTTCTTCTCATGAATACTCTGTAATCTTTGTCTTTTAATGAATAACTAGGATAGTGTTTGCTTGATCACTTCTGATGCTTGTTCTCAAAAGTTATTCATTTTACTGATCAACCCATACAAGACCATGCATATATAATGATGCTATTTGTATTTGTTTCCCAAATGAATTCTCAACAGTTTTACACATGGATGAACATGCAATCATTCAAGTAGTTTTGAGATTGATCTGCAACTATTAGATTTGGGTTGTCAAACTTCTTGACACACTTGTGTGTTCTTATCATTCTTAATCTTTGCCAAACCATTTATAAATTTCTTCATAACTTCAATGGTTGGTATATACAAAAGTTCTACTTCATCATGTCGTGAATAACAAAAGTAGTATGTTATTAATAGCAATCAACAATCTTCCACCAATTTGAGCGTAGTCATCCATTTTCATATTGACACTCAATCATTATCTCATGATTGCACAGTAATTTAAAGTTTTAAACACATTATTTGCCTCTTTGACATACTTATTCTAAAACCATCCTGGTTAACTAAATAATAATTACATTATTTCCTTGTTCCTAATTGTCTTTAGGATCTTCATTTAATGTTTCAGTTTTGTGTCATAAATTTCATTTGTCTTAATTTGTTTCAATCTAGGCTAAACTTTAAAATCCTAATCATGTATAAATGATTCTATATTAGAGGTAAACAAGTAAGATTCTAAATATAGATTTTGAAAAACTGTAAAGAAATTTAAGTTTTGATTATCATATCTGCACTTACCTCGCCTTCTTTGTCTCTGGTTTCTTTAAACATTCTAACTTTCATCCATTATCAAGAAGCCATTTACCTCTTGATAGGGCTTAAGGTACTTCCTTCTCATATTCTTCTTCTTCTTCTTCTTCATATCTTCTTGAAGAGAATGAGATATTTGGATTTTTGGAGAGAAGACTGACCTTCGTTGTAGTCTCCTCCTTCGATTTGCTATTATTTGAGGAAGGTTGTTCACTTACTTCTTATGACAACAACTTGTTCCTCTCCTTTCTCTTCAGGCCCATTCCTCTTTTTATTTTCTCTCTCTTTTCTTCTTTCATATGCCCTCTATCTACATTTTTCTTTTCTTCTTTAGGGCACTTCTCCTTATCTTCATTACTCTTAGTTGTCTCAATCTCATTGTCCCCAAATTCTCCTTTATTGATTTGAATATCTTCTTCATTTCTTCTTTCTTTTTGAGGTTGCTCCCCCTCAACCTATGAATATTCCTTAATTTGCAATTCTTCTTGCTCCCCCTCAACCTATAAAGATTCCTTAATTTGCAATTCTTCTACTTCCACTGATTCTTCATTTCTCTCCTTTTCTTCTTGTTTAGGAGATTGTTCCTCATTTTCTTCTACTTCTTTTTCTTTGGTTCCTGCACTCATTTCAATCTCAATGCAAGAGTTAGGTTCATTTGAGTGCAAAGTAACATGCCCCTCAAAAATTGCCTTAAGCTTGTCCAAGATTTCTTTTATAGTTTTATAAGTTAAGACATACTTGCAAATGGTAAGGCAGAGAGCATGAAGTAAGACAGTCATTGCCTTTAACATTTTCTTTCCTTGCTCTCTCTTCATCCTCGATAGTGCCAATAAAAATAGTTTTCAATAGTTCAAGATCATTGGCCATGAGACATATCACCATCCTTTTCTTCCATTGGGTAAAATTTGTTCCATCAAAACATGGAAGTTGAGTGGTAGAATATCTTTTAATGAACATGAAGGATGATGACATTGAGTTAGCCATATAGATCACTACAATTATTTATGTAGCCCACTCTAATACCACTTGTTGGGTCCCTTAGGCTTGGCTTAACCCAAGAGGGGAGGGGTGAATTGGGTATATAAAATTTTTTAGCTCAACCCCTGTCTAACTAGATTTTCTCTTTTCATGCTCTTGTGAAATTTGTAATGAGATAAATAACAAAACAACAAAATGCAATGAAATAAATCAATCTCACACATAAGCCACAATTTATAGTGGTTTGAGACAACCTCTTACTCCACTCTTCCAAGATCACACCCCTTGTGCCTTGGTTTCCATTATCTCATACAATAGAATACAAATTAGTGCCCTCACCATTTCTAGGGAGCATAAACCAGTGTTTCTTTCACTCTTCTAGATTACAACTCTAGGGGGCAAAAGTTAGTTTCTCTTGCTCTTTTCTAGATTCTAGCTCTAGGGAGCATATATACTTAGTGCCTCTTACGCTCTTCTTGATTCTAGCTCAAGGGAGAATATAAACTAACAAATTGATTATGAGACACTCCAACAATCACTTAGCTTTTAGACTTAGCTTTTAGACCTTCTTAGGACTTTCACATGTTCTAATGGCTTCTTCATAATCTAAGTTTAACATCTGAGATTGCAAAAGGTTCTTCAACTTCTGAAATGTTGTTCCACACTTTTAAATATTATAATTTCATACTGCAGAAAGTATTTCAACTTCTGAATGTTGTGTAGAATTTTATCAATATCATCTTCTAACTTTTGAAGCTTTCTAAGGCAGATTTTGCATCCTCTAAAGGTTCTCACTAAAGCCTTAAGATGCACCATTGTAACTTGGAGTGCTTCTTTTGAAACTTGCTTCCTTTGGAATTCCACATGCAATCCTGGAAGCCCGAAGCTTTGAAGCTTCCTCTAAAATTTCTGGATGCAACTTTTGAAAATTTGAAGCTTCTCCTCAACATAAAGGAAATCACAAGTGCGAAAACACTCAATGCTTTTAATGTAGTTAGATATTTCATTGCATTTGGAAAAATAATAACAGAATACACAATTCTATAGTGCAATCATCAAATTAATATAAATGGAAAATGCATTCGCTATAGTCTCGGCGTAAAACCAATGTCATCATTCTTTGAAATGGCATGTTTTGCAGGTGAATTTGTGAGATTCGAAAGAAACAAAGATAATGATAGGTGTTGAGATTCATGAGAACTCAAAAGCTCATATCTGTTCTAAGGAAATCAAAAGTACTATCACACTCAATAGTATTCATGCAGTGAGGGATTTCATTGCATTTGGCAAATAAATCATTGAAAACACAATTCAATAGTGCAACTACCAAATTAATGCGAATGCTAAAATAGTTCACTGTACTCTCAACATCCAACAAATTTTGTTATGGATTGCTATGGCCTATTTCATTCATGAATTAGTGCAAATAAAATCAAATGAAGTCAATTTTAGGGCTTTAGTGTTGTTAGAAATCTAATGCTCAAGGGTGGAGCACTATGATGAATCAAATGCAAATACCTGTTCTAAGGAAATCACAAGTGCTATAACACTTAATACATTTTATACATTAAGCTATTTTATTGTACTTACTTTGCTCTTGATGTCCAACCACTGTCGGTATTGATTACAATGACCAGTTTCGTAAATTAATTGATGAGATTAGAAGGAAATTAAGACAATATCAATAGTTAAGCATCATAAGAACTCAAAAGGTTATATCTACTCCAAGGAAATCAATAGTACTATAATACTCAATATGTTTCATGCAATAAGGCATTTTAAAGCATTTGGCAAATTAATCAGAAACAACACGATTTAACAGCGCAATTTTTGATTTAATTGGATGGCTAATATCATTCAATGTACTCTTAAGGTCCAAAAAATGCCATTTTTTATTGCCATATCCTATTTTGTAGATGAATTTGCTAGATTAGAAGCAAATGAAGACAATTTATGGGGTCAACTATTACGAGAAATAAAATTCATAACCCTGCTCCAAGGAAATCGCAAGTGCGAAAACACTCAATGCTTTTAATGCAGCTTGGTATTTCATTACATTTGGCAAAATGATCATAAAAAATAAAATTTTGTAGCAAAATCGTTGAAATAATCCTAATAGAAAATGCATTCATTGGAGTCTCGGTGTGAAACCAATGTCGTCATTCATTGGAATGGCATGTTTCGTAGATGAATTCACGAGATGAGAAAGAAACAAAGATAATGTCAAGTATTGATCATCGTTAGAACTCACAAGCTCATATTTGCTCTAACAAAATCAAAAGTACTATAACACTCAATACTATTCTTACAGTGAGGGATTTCATTGCATTTGCCAAATTGATCATTGAAAACACAATTCATTGGGGCAACTGTTGAAATAATGCAAATGCTAAAATAGTTCACTATACTCTTAATGTCCAACCAATTTCGTTATGGAATGCTATAACCTATTTCGTTTATGAATTGGAGCAAATAGAAGCAAATGAAGATAATTTTTAGGGCTCTAGCATTGTTAGAAATGTAATGCTCAAGGGTCAACCACTATGATGAATCAAATGCAAATACCTATTCTAAGGAAATTTGTCATGCCCCGCCTTCCGACGCTATGTTTTCCTCATAAATTTACTAAGATTTGCCCACTTTTAGGGTTGGGTGCTTTGCCCAAAATCTGCCAGAGCCTTCTCTGAATTTCATCTATTCAAACCTGTACAATATTTATCAAATAAAATAAAATTATAACATAAGCACTAAAACACACATCAACACTCCCACAACCAAAGATTGGCCTGAATCGTGATGGCATTATACATAATTAGAATTGTATCATTCTAATACAACATCAAATATACCTATCTATGACATGCCACATTTGATCATACACTAATTAAAATATTTCCCCCACAATTATGCAAACCCAATTGAAAAATAATTATTCACTTTAACTCTTGAATGCAATTATACAATTATATACAACTTTCCAATTTCATATTACAATACCATACACACATTTTCTATAAAATATAATAATAATCATCATCTTTGGGCTCCCTTACTTGACCTGCCAGTAAAAAAAATAAATAAGAAGGCATGAGTCTGGGCAACTTAGTAAGCAGGTATGATTCAAAAATAATAATGAACTGAAATAACATGTTCATAACCAACACATAATTTCATATACAAATAATCAAAATCTATACTCATGAAACCCTCATTTATATTATCAATTCAATCTGAAATAATTGCATTCAATCATATTGATATACTTCATACATACATATTCAACATTAGCAATTTCTACATGTCACAATACCATTTCTATAAACCATCCTCACTACTCCCCAACAATCACATAACCTTCCGATAAACAAAACATTAAGTAATTCCAACTGAGGGATATACATTATCCCTGACATTCATGTATTTCCAAACTAATTACATATCAAAATAAATAAATATGGGATATTCACTATCCCCAACTAACATACAAATGCCTAATTAAACAAATGGACTATTCCATATAGCCAAAAGAAAATGCCTACTTACATTAGTGTAGAATCATAACATCGCACCAAAACAATTCTTTAAATTCTTGATTCCAAATTCAAGTTCAGTTGGCCTTGCATCTATCATATTTATATATATGTGTGTGTGTGTGTCTGTGTGTGTATGCATATATATATATATATCATAAATTCAAGCCCTCTTTGTTTCTTATTAAACCAATTCGTCAAACATATAACATACATCACTTAACTTAAAATTTTCATTAAGATATAACCTCTAAATTCCTTTTCTAGTTATACATAGTCACTTTACAACTCAATCAACATTGAATTCACCATAACATTAAGCTAATTGAGTTTCTAATCCATTTCAACCATTGCATAATTTCATTGTACATGAAATTCTTAAATTACTATTCAATTTTATTACTATTTTCTTCCTGGATCACAACATAATTCAGTTTTCTCATGTCTAAAGCATGTCAAAAACACTAAAATTAACCAATTAATCATCTTCCCTATGATTCTCACATCAATCCATATCCAATTCTCTTAAAAATTACTATTCATGGTTTATTTCAAACCCTAACAGAGCAAACCCCAAATTCTCATGCCCAATTCCATTCTAAACCACTATTATGCATGGATTAATCATTTCTCCCATAGTTTTATACATGAACCCCAACAAAGTTTTGCCCCAAAATCACTATTTATAGTTCATACTAAAACCTAGTTAATAGGAAATAACAAATTCGGTTAATAGAAATAACTTACCGTAAAATATAGATGTGTCTTCCATTTATGAATGAGAATCCACATCCAAAGCTACCATTAGCCCCTTCCATTTGCAAGAAATCAAATCCTTTTATATTTCCCACCATCCCAATCTTAAAAACACAATCCAAGAGGCATGCTTAAGTTATAATTTATCTAGAAAAGGAATTTTCCAAGTTCAAATGGCATAAATTTAGGATAAACAAGATGGGTTCCAAAGCTGGGGCAAGAAAAAAAATAAATGGGAAAAAATAAATGAAAAATAGGATGGGTTTTAAGCTTAAAAAAATGGATTTTTTGGGTACTCCGATGTGCCACAAAACCCTTGCCACGGTAGGGGAAAGTCTTGTTGCGGCAAGGACTTGCTTAATGGCTAAAACATGCATTTTTGGAAGCCTTGCCGCAACAAAAAATCACCTTTCCGTTGTGGAAAATTTCCTTGCCACAATAAGGAAATGTCTTGCCACATCAAGGTCTTGTTGTATGCACTAAAAGTGGTTTTTCTAGAGCCTTAGTGCGGCAGAGAAAAGCCTTGTCGCAGCAAGGTCTTTCTGTCCGATATAGTGTTAGTATTTTTATCACAAATTTTACATACGATGTCCAAATGACCTGAGTTTTGAGGAATTGGTAAGATAACGTCAAGGGACACAACTTTAATGTTAATAACTTTTCCTAAATCAGCCCTAAAATATGTCAAAATGTTCAATAAAATTGATACATCTCATTCATCTCGTTATTTTTTAGTCATTTAGAAAATGTTTGGTATATTAGTTATAACTTCCTCATATGAAATTGGAATTAAGTCATTTTTCTTCCATTGGATAGATAATTTCATGATCAATAACTTCTATGTTGAATATTATTTCAAATTAGTCCACTATCTATGTCAAAAATCAATCACAATGATCCATTTTTTAAATTTAGTATTTACACTTATGAAAGATCACCATAGCCCCCTTTTACATAAAAAATTTTGAATCTCCCAATAATCACTTCTCACACATCACATACATGAAATAGGGAATGTTCAAGCTATTCACCACTTTATTTGGGGTCAATTGCCAAAAATCACCTATTTAATTCTTTTTACCAATCATTTTCTACTATAAACAACTCCATAGGCCATTTTCATTCCAAATTGCATCCAATGCTCAAACTAATGTTTCACACATATTACAATACATAAAATGTCCCTTGTTGGCCATTCATATAGATTATAAACATGCTTTTGCTCAATTTCACCACTTAAGTTATTTTCTTCTCATTAACTTTATATATAACTCAAAATAGTGAAATTTATCAGATTCATAGAGTAAACTCTACCCATGTTCACATTTCAAATACTATAGGTGTTACAAACTCCCCTCCTTAGAAATTTTTTTTGTAACATCTATGGTGTTGAAATTTGGGAGAAATTTTTCACATTTCAAAATACTAAGAAATAGTGATGATAAATAATGTTATGAAAACTGAACTGTATAAATGGAATGGACTCACTAATAATTTCTTGGGTGAAAAGAACCTAAGTGGTGAATTTGAGAAAAAGCTTATTTAAGATCTATGTGAATGATCTAATATGGTCATTATATGTATTGTAATGTGTGTGAAACATTTATTTGAGCATTGGATGTAAATTAGGATAAGAATGGCATATAAAGTTACTTACGATAGAAAATTCAGTTAAAATGAACTGAATAGGTGATTTTTGATAATTAACCTCAAATAAGATGAAACATAGCATGAACATATTTTGTTTCATGTATGTGGTATGTGGGGAATCTTAGTTTAAGACTTGGATGCATTTTAGAATGAGAATGGCATGTGAAGTCATTATAGTAGAAAAATTCAGAGTAATTCGGTTAAAAATAACTGAATGAGTGATTTTTGGAAATTGACTTCAAATAAAGTGGTAAATAATATAAACAAGTCTCATTTCATGCATATGATGTGTGGGAAGTGATTTTGGTTATATTTGAAGTGTTTTGTGTAAAATGAGGTTATGGGTTTATATTTCATAAGTACAAAATTCTGAATTTTGAGTAGTCCTTTCTAATGGACGGATTAGTACTTGAGTATGGGATGAGAATAATGTTATGAAATGATCATTTTGAGATGATTAGGCATGGGATTAATTGGATTTGTAAGGTTATTTGGGGTGCAAATGCAATATCATAAGATTTTGGGATTTGATTATACATCAATATATGGGGAAAGAAGCTAAAAACAATATAGGTGCCACCTGTACCAACTTTTTGGAATATAAGATGAATGATTAAGAAAATGTGTTCAACAGTAGCACTTGAAATTTCCTAGACAACGATTAAAGAATCACATAAATCGGATAACATATGAGAAAGTTAGAGCTCAAATACTACGAATGTCTCTAAAGCTATAAATCGGGATAAAACATATGGTATCATTTTGAGGTTAAATTACCCACAATTTGAGACTTACTTAGAACAACTCATGAACATAAAAGTTGTAGATCTTGTAATTATCTTTCCAATGCAATAAAATCATTCAATTTGGATTTGTTATGAGGAAGTTATGGACAAAAGACAAAAATGATTCCTGGTCGGAAGCAAGTTGGTGCCGGCGTTGCCAGATCGTGTTAGAAAATGAGTGTATGGACAGCGGGGTGACGCTAGCAGCACCATTCAATGGTTATAAAAGGGGAAAAATGACTTTTCACCCCCCATTCTATTCCATTTCGCTCTAGTCCATTCCGTTTCTTCCCCCTTTCATGCCCTAACCCCCTTTAGGCCAATTTCTTGCCATTTTAGCTAAGAGATCAGCTAATTTAGGTGATAAACCTCTTGATCTTGTCTTTAAACTCAAGTTGGAGTGACTTGAATCATGAAAAATAGAAGCAAATTCGATTTCCTTGAAATAGAGTGAGCAACTTGAAGTTTTGAGATTGGATCCTCATCCATGGGAAGAAGCCACACTTGGAATGCTTAGTAAGTCATCTCCCTCATTTGAAAATTTGATTTTTCTAAGTTAGGGTTTTGTAATTTTTGTAAATAGTGGAATTAGAGGGAAGTTGTATGGCTTATGTTATATTAAACATGGGGGAAATAGTTTAAGGGGTTGATTATAGTGATTTGGGCATGAAAAACTATGATTTGGCAATGTTAAGGTTTCATGAACAGTGGGAATTGGGGAAAATGATGGGAGTTTATGCTTAAAATCATGGGGAAAATATTTTATTTCTGTTTAATGGTGTTTTGGAACATAATTGGATATGAGAATTCATGAGTTTAGCTAACTACGATTTCTACATATATATGAATCATAAACTTTTGGGAGAATTGCTTGAGTTAGGTATAATTGACATGGAGAATGTGATTAATTAATTAATTATAACATTTTGAAAGGATTTGTTATGTAAATTCATGGTATATCAAATTAGGGTTCGATGAATCGTGAAAATTTGGGGAAAGGCCATAATTTAATATAATTCTCATGATAGAGAGGATTAATGGCTTAATTATAAAGTTTTCACACTTGATTGGAAGTAAGAAAACCCGTTATGATTATGACCCTAAGACCTTATAGAAGTAATGTACTTAGAGTTTAATTGGCATATCAAAAAGGTTAACTGGACATTGAATATATTGACTTTTGATTGTATACTAATAAATATGAATTTATGCATTTGAAAAGCATATGCGATTAATAATAAATCAATTTGAGTTATGATTGTAAATGAATGGGATTTTGCCATGTATAGGATGATCTGAGAAGGGTGAAAAGGTATAGAGTTGGAGGAATGATTTGGAGTTGAGAACCTAAGGTAAGTAGGCATTTGTTTCCATTGAATGGCTAGGGATAATGTATATACCATTTGTTTGAAATCCAGGCATGTATGTTTTGATGTGGGGATAGTGGAATCCCATATTTGTTTAAGTTGATGTTGTTTTGTTGTTAGGGATATTAAGTATCCCTTATATTGGAATATTTGATATTTTGGATTGATATGGATATCTAATGTTAGGGATGGATAAGACCCTTTGTTGTATGTTTAATTTGAAGATTAGTTCCATATGAGCTTATATGATTAGATGGAAATAACATGAAATTATTTATTTGGTAATATTGATTATTTGATATGAAATGTGCTAATTGTGGATTGATTGTTGTTTAATACAATTGTCTACTTACTGAGTTGCACGGACTCATGCCTTCTTGTTTATTTTTTTAGTGACAGGTTTGGTCAAGAATTCCAACTGAGGGTTGGAATTGGTGAGCAGATTTGAAAGACAAATTTTGTTGTAGTATAATGAGTTCATATTATAAATTTTAGAGTGTATTTGTATATTGATATTCATGAACTTTCAATTGATGCATGATAGATGGAATGACATGTCATATTAATTTTTTAGATGAATTACATGAAGTTTAGTGAGTATATTGCCATCATGATTCAACCCAGATCTTGGGTTGTGGGAAGTGCGGGTGTGTGTTTTAGAGTTTATATTATTATTTTATTTTATTTGATAAATAATTGTCTAGGTTAACCCCTAATATCTGTCCATTTTTCTGTAGAAACTAGTTGAGTTCCAAAATGGGACTCAAGCACCCCACCCTAAAAGTGGGCAAAGTCGAGGTGAATTATAGTGTAAAATGTAAGGTCGTGCCTCGGAAGGCGGGGCTTGACAGTTTTGTCCTTAAAAATTTCAAGATTAAATAATTTTTATTAATGTCTCAAATTTATATCAAATCAGAACTTGCAGATCCATATCCATATGATACACCGCGCAAGCTGTGACTTTTTGATTATATAACTTGAATATTTACAAAATGTCCTTAACTAATAGAAAAATTTACGTACATAATGCTTTATCTAAAGAAGTCAAGATATTCATACATTCTCCTCAAAAGTAGCATTACCACTAAATATCATTTTACCCATATAAGATTGCCTTTTACAATGGGTACAACCAATTTACAATTCAATCATGCTAAAACATTTCATTTATCTTGCATTGATTTTCTAATCATCTAATCAATTTTCAATATAGCCTTCAGTATTTTTACTTAATCTCTTCAAATTATGGAATGTACTATAGTATAATCATAATTTAATCCCAATAACCTCCAAATACCTTATTTATCTAGATTTACATCATCGTGATACCCAATATCAACAAAAACATGTCCTAATATGCTATTTTTCCAATTTATCTTTTCTCATAATGACCATTCCAATTATCTAACACAAATTTTTCCACAAAAGATGGCTTATTGTGGGTGTTTAAGATGCACATACAATAAAGCAATTCTTATACATCAAATGGAACCACTATCGTGTGGCTAATACCATAAAACAAGAATATCTAGCTCAAATCTACTAAAATATTGTTCATATCTATTTGAGTCATTATTACTTCTTCCTCATCACATTCCAAACATACTTTTATTCTTAATTCTTCATCAAGTCTATCATGCTACCAACTAATATACAATACGGGAGGCTATCAACAAAGTGGACTTAGCCATTATCAAGTGGACACAACATTACATATGCCATGAATGTCATGAATGTCATAAATGCAATGGATATCCTAAATGCCACACAAATGCCAAATGCCACCATACTGCTACCCTAGCAGCCATCACCATAAGGGTGTCATGTCGTTTTCTAGTTGGACAGGATGGGTGGCCCCCTATCAAGCTGTGTTAGTCCATAAGTCTAATAGTATAGGTAACATAGTCCATTTATGGATAGATTCCATTAGAAACCAAAGGAGCCATCCTAGCAGGCACACAAACCTCAAATACATAACGATCATATACTAGTAGGCATCCTTAATACATATCAATTCTATTCCAGGAGGCATACTATTCCAAGCATGCAGCTCAATCATGCATCTAAGCCTCAATCAAATTGTCAATTATCCAAACCTAAATTAATTAACCAAATTTCTGCACTTCAACCAAATAGCCAAACCCAATTTCACACAAATACTATTCTAGTAGGCATCCAAAGTTAAATTCAAACAAATGATATCAATTCCAAATTCAATTTCAAACAAATAATGTTGATATCCAGATCCAAAGTCAAGCATACATCCTATTCTCATTTCCAATCCAAGCATGCTTCAAATTTTCAATCACTATTAAAGCATGTCTCAATTTCTGATCAATTGGTTAAACTCAAATACAAACCACATTAAGTCATTAATACAGGTAACCAAGGCTAATAACAACATTCAATGTCAATTCCATGGGGGAATGTATAAATTCCTTTATCACAACACAATATCATTATAACACGGCAATTCCACAAATTGCCAAATGAATAACCTTCTAAACAATTACTACTTTTATCCATCCCAATTCATAACATCACCACTTTACAATAGCCTAAATAGTCAACAAATAGTATAACCACTATCCCTATCTAATCAGTTATTCAATTTAATTGCTCAAAAAAAAAATTATTCACTAAAACATAACATATTTTCAATAAACACAATCCAATTCAACCTTAGTGAAACCCAATGTTAATTAACACCATCATGGCCCACATAACTATTTATTCGACTCAACATGTCCACTAGAAAAGTTATTTATTCACAAACTAAGTTATTCAATCAAAACTTCATCAAGGAATCCACAAAGTGTCTAACATATAATTCATTACAACATTTATTCAATTCTAAATTAAATCCGTAATCTAATAAAACACAAATAAACATTTGGATATCATATACATCATACCATCTTAAGTTGAATTCATCAAATAACCCATAAGGGTTCATATAGTTGATTCCATTACAATTCAATCTAATAAACAAAATTAA
>JAYJMB010000581.1:0-17817 GCA_036873735.1 Pouteria campechiana | reverse complement strand
TTTGTGGGTATCATCGACAGTTAGCTTGTGGCAGATGATCGATGAATTCAATCCAGGCATGTCAAATGGTTCCCAATCGAAGATGTTAGCATTTTTTCTTAGTAGGCCTACCAACTCTTGACAGAGCGAGGCATCTAGGGTGGAACTAATCTGGACGGTTCTTTCGGCAGAGTTGGGAACCAGCAAAACCATCTCCAATGGTTCTAGTGGCTCGCTTCTAGTGATTTTTTGCTCATCTTTGGTATCCATGGCATTGATTTGCATATTTCTTGACACCTTCTCCTTCATTGATATTTCATAACATTCTTGGGCAATTATTTGGTCTCCTCTGGCTACACCTATTCTGCTAAATGCAGGGAACTTAATAGCCAGATGATATGTAGATATTACTACCTTTATTTTGTTGAGGCTTGAACATCCTAGAATGGCGGTATATGCTGATGGTATGTTCACTATCATGAAATTTAGGGGTGTGATCATCCTTTCGAGGCCATCTCCTATTGTGAAGGGGAAAATGATGATGCCTTCTGGAAATACTCCATCTCCAGTAAAGTTTGTTAATTGCCCTTCTGCTACTTGTAGTGCCTTTTTGCCAATCTGTATCTTTTTGAAACAATGGTAAAATAGGATGTCTGTAGATGAGTCGCTGTCAATTCGTTTGCTATGTCTTCCTCAAAAAAGATAATTGGGAAATCTTCTTCCTCTCGCTTCCGCTTAGAGCTTTGTCCAACCAAGTTTATTTGTTCTAGGAGCACTTGCAGTTTGGCTGCGGGACCGCCAGTGATGATATTGATGATTCCCGTTGTAGGTTGATTGGCTTCTGTTGCGATTTCTTTGTCATCTCTTCTCGCCATTGCTTCATTTTGGAACTAACTCTCTCCCTTGCTTGTTGCACTCTGAGGGTTGCCTGCCAAGCAGTACAGTATCCTCCCACCTTTTATAAGCTTCTCACTTTCTTCTTTCAGGATGTGACTTTCTTCTGTATTATGGCTGATATCTTTATGATACTGGCAGTATTTGTTGGCATCAAGGTGGTATCTGCTTTTGATGGTTAGTGGGTTGCGAATTTGCTATCCCTACTTTTGAATTTTGTGGAGCACATGTACTGTAGGGCGATTGAGGGGAGTTATGGATGCCTTTGATGGAACCTGTTGATATATTCACAAAGAGTCTCATTTTCTCTTTATTTTACTGATAGTAATGACCCTACTATCATTCTCTGCCTTCGCTAACCAACGAATCACTTTTGGAATCACTCCTCTAGATCATCGAAAGAGTTGATAGATTCTAGGGTCAGCATCTGGTACCATAATAGTGATGCTCCCTTGAGTGTTGGGGGGGAGGCGCAATACTTTATAGCATCTAAGACTGCTACTAGGGTCATTTGTTCATTGTACCTGGTGAGGTGATCATCCAGATCTATGGTGCCATCGTAAGCTTTCAAGGATGTTCTAGGATTTCTTGAACGAAAGGGGAACACTTCTTATATTGCTTCTCCATGTCCATTTGAGTATTTCTCCTTTCGTAACTTGTGGTGTGGTCATCAGGGAGCTTCTTCATCTCTGAGTGAGATGAGGCTTCCCTTTCTTTGCTGTAAGTTTCTTATCTTTGGGCTGGCTCTAGGACAATGTTGACTGCCCTGATTGGTCAGTCACCTGCTTCTTACTCTACTACCCCCCTAGAGTATGGGTAATCCCAGGGGTTGCCGGTAGTGCTCTAGGGAAGCTTGCATATTGCGGGCCGGGGATTGGAGAGATAGGTACTAGACCAGTTCCCACATGGTTTCTGGATCCATTTTCAACCGAGTTAAGGGCCGGATGACTAAGGAGGGCATCTGCCCATAAGGTTGCCTTGTTGCTACATAGCCTGTTGACTTGTTGGACCAGATTGGTTAGCCTGTTGACTTGTTGGACCAGATTGGGGCACCAAGTCCCCATGTGACATTGTACCGCCGTTATAATTGGATGTGGATGACATGTTGTTGATTGTAGCAGGGAGAGATGGAGCTTTTGTGTTGCCTTGAATATCGTCTGACATCTTCGGGTTTATTTGAAAATGCTTCCCAAAGATGATGTCAATGTTTGGGTTGTCCTCAAATGGAATGCTAATGTGACTATCGAGAAAATTCTGCCTTGAATCCTGTAAGACTAGAACAAAGGTTAGAGGATGCCGGGGGTGTTCCCGATATGAACACTGATGTTTAAGCTAGTAAATGGGACTCTTTTTGAGATGATGGGATAGTAGTAAGAGCTTATGTTTTCATGGTAAATACCTGAGTATATTTATAGTTGAGCATGAGTGCATAGCCGAGATGCATATGTAGCTTATACACAAGTGGAACGAGGATTTTCGCCTAGAGAAGGATTTTAGAGGATACGCATCCAAAGTCCTAGTCTCAAGGGACTACGTAGTAGCTGGGAAAGGTATCCCAATAAGGTAGGGATCTGACATGACACAGTGCTAACTGAATAATTGGGTATCTATACTAGAGTTTCCTAATAATATTTTTTTTTACATCTTTTTTACCTTTGTTTATTTTTTACTCTTTTTACACCTAATGTTGTGTTTTGAAATGAAGAAAAGAGGGTAGAAAACTTTTGCACATCTTTTAATACGATGTGACATGTTAATTATCTTACATATATACTTTTTCATTATTGCCGATACTTTCAATCATTTTTCCTTATCTTTATGTACAAAAGGCCTACTTATGTTTTCTGTATTCACTTTTTTAATCATTATCCACTATTTATCACATTATTCCCTCTATTTTTTTCTCACATTTTTTATATTTCTTTTTTCTACTTCTTTTCCTTGTTCCCAAATGGAATCTTGAAATCAAATTAAGAGTCCAACTTGGGTTGATTTGGATAGGGTTAAGGTAAACAAAATTTTGGATGGGGCTGAGGTAAAAAAAATTCTAATTAAAATTAGAAAATCTCTCTCCAAACTAAAAAAAAATCATTTTTTAAAATCTTAACCAAAACAAACCAAATTTGTAAATCACAAATCAAATTCGCATTGAAAATGGATTCATAATTCGCATTAATAATTTGAGTATGTAATTTGAATTAGCAATTCTTATATTTGTATTATCATTTTAAATACAATTTATAAATATTATTATACTAAATATACTTTATAATATGAATGATTAACTATAAAGTGTTAGTAAATTTTAAAAATGTTATCCACAAATATTATAAATAATTATTAAAAATATTTATTTTTAAAAATACTCAAAATATATATTGTAACAAGTACAAAAAATAGGAACTAAAAATGGAACAAAAAAATTGTCATTGATGGATGAATCAAACAATTTTTATTTTTATTGATGTCTTTAATTACTTGCATATCTACATTAGAAAATTGCATTTTCATATCCCAAGCCACAATTGGTCCTAATTATATCTCTACAATGGAAGATAATCCTTAATTAAAAAGAAAAGTACAATGCATTTATAGACCCAAAGATAAAACACACTCACACACTCTCTCTCAAATAAATATGTGTTATTTTTGGTATAGCCGAGCAAATTGCGATGACTTAAAATTTAGTAGATCGCCTCAGGCCAATGGCCGGAGAGGAAGATACGACTCTAGACTGGATTACTAGACTTTGGGTCAATCTAAAGAATGCGTATTTTGATCCAATTGGTATGTCTTGGATGGAATCAAGACTAGGTTATTTTTGTTATTTAAACTACAAAAAACCATAGAGACAGTAAATGATTTGTGATCCAATTGGTATATTCTGAAAGGACTCAAGACCAAGTGATCTCTTTTATGTTTAGACCTTAAAGAGATCAAGAAGAAAACATGTGGTTTGTGACCTAATTTGCATATCTTGGAAGGATTTAGGATCTAGTGATCTTGATTGTGTTTACGCCTAAAAGAGACCAGAATAAAACAAGTAATTTATGATCCAATTTGCATATCCTGGAAGGACTCAGGACTAGGTGATCTCTTTTGTGTTTAGACATGAAAGAGATCAAGAAGAAAAATGTAACTTAGGTTCAGTCAGGTCTCTCACATTGCTGATGAGAACCTTAGGAAGAGTGGGCCAGGCTCGACTCTCTCAATTTCTCATAAGAAGCTTAGAAAGAGTGAGACCAAGATGATAGGGTTAGCTCGGATCTCTCCATTGCCCATGAGAAGCTTAGAAAGAGTGGGATCAGGATGGCTGAGTTTGGCTCAACTCTCTGAATTGCCCATGAGAAGCTTAGGAAGAGTAGGACTAAAATGACTGAGTTTAGGTAAACTCTCTTAATTTCTCATGAGAAACTTAGGAAGAGTGGGATCAGGATAACTGAGTTTAGCTCGGCTCTCTCAATTGCCCATGAGAAGTTTAGAAAGAATGAGACAGGATGATTGGGTTTAGCTTGGCTCTCTCAATAGCCAATGAGAAGCTTAGAAAGAGTGAGCCAATTAGACTAGGTTTAACTCAATTCTTTCAATTGCCCATGAGAAGCTTAGAAAGAATAAGACAGAATAATTAGGTTTAGCTTGGCTCTCTCAATAGCCAATGAAAAGCTTAGAAAGAGTGAGCCAATTAGATTGGGTTTAGCTTAATTCTTTCAATTGCCCATGAGAAGCTTAGAAGAGTGAGTCAGGTTAAATTGGGTTTAGCTCGGTTCTCTCAATTGCCCATGAGAAGCTTAGGAAGAGTGGAACCAGGTTAGACTGGGTTTAGCTCGGCTCTTTCCTTTGCCCATAAGAAGCTTAGGAAGAATAAGACCAGGATAACCGATTTTAGCTTAGCTCTCTCAATTGCCTATGAAAAGCTTAGGAAAAGTGGGTCAGGTTGACTGGGTTTAGCTCGACTCTCTCAATTGCCCATAAGAAGCTTAGGAAAAGTGAGACTGGGTTGATTGGATTGGGTTTGGCTCAGCTCTCTCAATTGCTAATGAGAAGGCTAGAAAGAGTGGGACCAAGATGACTGGATTTTGCTCAACTCTTTGAATTGCCCATGAAAAGCTTAGGAAGAGTGGGACCAAGATGACCGAGTCTAGCTTAACTCTCTCAATTGTCCATAAAAAGCTTAGGAAGAGTGAGACTAGGATGACTAGATTTGGTTGCTTTGAAATGGTTTTGCTTAGGTTTGACTTGGTAAGTCGTGACTCAGTGACTCGATGAGTCATGACTTAGTGACTCGATCATAGACTTAGGCTTTTGAATAATTTGATAAGTAATATTTGCTAAGGTTTGACTCGGTGAATCATAACTCAGTGACCCAGTCCTAGATTTAGGCTTTTAAATGATTGGATGAATGGTATTTGTTAAGATTTCGGTGAGTTATGCCTTAGTGACCCAGTCCTAAACTTATGCTTTCGAACAAGTATTTACTAAGGTTTGACTTAGTAAGTTATGACTCAGCGACTCAGTCCTAGACTTAGGCTTTGAGTAGTTGGATGAGTAGTGTTTTCTAATATCTCATGGAAAACTAGAAGTGAGCAATCTCTACTTTTAGTCTATGAGAGACCATAGAGATAGATTACATAAATTAAGCTTAATTATACTTTGAGTTAATTAAAGTTAATCACGATTATTACTAATAGCAATGATTAATACTAATGATAGTCCCTAATTAGTTTAATATAATGGGTAGAACATATGTCATTATTTTTTTATATTTTAACTATTCAGTCTAGCAACACACTATTATCTATGTGAGACCCACTATTACCACAATGGAGTGGGACCCACATGTATACCATGGTGGGGCCATGGCAGAGTGCTTTTAAGCATCAAGAAAAATATCTAGTAGGCTAGAAGCCACTGACGTCAAGGGAGGCACCTGCCTTTTAAAGAGTCTTCAAATCTCTAGTCTATAAGAAATTCTATCTTTCAAATGAGAGAATGAGGGAGGTATTTATAAGCTTAGGAAGCTTGAGTCCGTTACTTGATAGTGGTTTGCTATATTCTCACCTCTATTACTTGGTAGTAGATTGCAAATTTTCATAAATTTGCCTTTAACTCTGCTGCTTGGTAGTGGATTATAATTTTTCCCACTTGATTTTACCTTTGACTCCGCTACTTGGTAGTGGATTGCAAAATTTTCACCTTGATTTTGCCTTTGCCTTTGCTACTTGGTAGTGGATTGTAAAATTTTCATAAATTTATCTTTGACTTCACTACTTGGTAGTGGAGTATAAAATTCCCACATTAATTTTGCCTTTGCCTCCGTTATTTGGTAATGAATTGCAAAATTTTCATAATTTGCCTTTGACTCAGCTACTTGGTGGTGAAGTATAAAATTTCCACTTTGATTTTGCCTTTGCCTCCGCTACTTGATAGTGGATTGCAAAATTTTCATGAATTTGCTTTTGACTTTTGGTATGAATTGTAAAACTCTCACCTCAGCTAATTGGTAGTAGAGTCAAAGAACAATTTTGCCTTGGATGTATTTGCATTTGCCTCCACTAGTAGGTAGTGAATTGCAAAAGTCTTATGATTTTGCCTTTAACTCCACTACTTGGTAATGGATTATAATTTTTCTACCTTGATTTTGTCTTTGCCTCCACTAGTTAGTAGTGAAGTTAAACAACAATTCTCCTTGAACTGGAGTTTGCCGTTGCCTCCGCTAGTAGATAGCGGAATCAAAGAACAATATCTTAGGATGAAATTTTGTAAATTATTTCAAACCCCATTTTTAGTATTTTGCAATGCATTTTCTAAAGAAATATTTTTGGAAATACCATTTTACCAAAACACTTAACAATTTGGTAAAATCACCAAAATTACACTTGAATTTTCCATGGATAATTCTGTTTGGAATCTTCCGATGGCCCAAAACACATGGGCGTGATTTGATTTGGTTTTTGGAATGCATAATATGCTGCCAAATTGAATTCTTGTTGCTGCCATTCACTTGATGTGTTGGATTTGTTTTAATCTGACACGTCGCATTTCGACCAGGTTTCACTTGAACTGTCCTAATGATCGGCTTGGATATAACGGGATGAAGTGGCATTCCTAAATTTAGCTAATCAGGATAACATCAACACTCGCAACGAATTTTTTTTTGTGCACGCCTAACAAAATTACACTTAGTTTGTGGGATCCGCTGGGGAAATACCTTGCTTACGCGACTTCGTGTCGCTTCTGGGCGTGACTTGCTGGAGCTGCATTTCTCCATGCTAGTGGATAGCCTTGATTGCACGACATGACCAGCGTTGTTGTTGTCTACGCGACCAGTTAGCGTTGCTGCCTCCCTTCACAATTTCTCCTCGCCTCTACCTACGCTACCCAGGGAGAGCCTGGAATTGTCGCTGCTTTGTCTACGTGAGTGACTTGCTGCTTCTGAATGCAACTGCTGCAATATCTGACATGAAGGAAGAATTCCCCACCTCCAAATTTGCTGCTGGCTGCGCTACCAAATAGCGCAACCAGAGAGAGTTTTGTTGCCTACGCGATCCTCAGCTTGGCAAGGCTGTTGCATGGCTCCCACTCTGCCTACGCGAGTAAATGGCATTGGAAGGAGGTGTGGCTTTGCTGCTGCGTGAAATGGTTTTCTGCCTACTCGAGTGAATGGCGTTGGCAATGTGAATTTCATTCTTTGCCTACGCGACCTATCAAGTAAGGAGGCTGACTTGGTTGGCTTCCATAGCATCTTGCCTATGCGACTAATGTAAATTTCGCTCCCACCCTTTTGACTACGCTACTTGTTAGTGGAAGCAAGGGAGGTTTTTTGCTACCTGCGTGATGTGTGTGGAACTCGCCTAAGCGAGCTGTGAAGCATCACTGCCTCATCTGTGTTGAAACATGCAGCCTGACTACGCGACTGAATAGCACAGACAACGTTTTTGTCGGTTTAGCCTTTGCCTACGCGATCTGTCAGCTTGGCCAGGTTTGTCTATGTGAGTTGACACCTTTGGAATCAGACAGTGCTTTTCTGCTACATGAGATGGTTTTCTCGCCTCTGCCTACGCGAGTGCATCGGCAGGCAGCGAGGCGTGGCTTTGCCACTGCATTTTGTCTGAGTGGATTATGGAGTTGCCTTTGACTACGCGAGTGAAGCATCTTGTCTTCACCTACGCGAGTTGCTGCCGGTTTTCCCTTCGTCTACACGAGCTCTGCATGTTGTCTTCGTCCACTTGACTTCTGCCATTGCTGCCTACAGCCAGCAACGCTGCCTGCTTACGCGACCCGGAGAAGTCTCTGCTTGACCACGCGACTCGGGCGCTGATTTTACTTCCTACAGACCTCGTCTACGCGACCTGGCAGCACTTTTCTCTTGTCTGCGAGAGCTAGCAACATTTTGCCTTCATCTACGAGACTTGGTAGCGTATTCGAGAGATTCTCTTGACTTCTGCAATGTTCTGGCTGCCTGACGTGGTAAAAGCCCCTCATTTTAGACGCCCTGTGTGATTGGTTGCTTTCCAATTGAAACACCTATTTAAAATTAGTGAAACAACTGATTGCAGCATTAACTGCTCATTGGTTGATCATTTCAACGGGATAAATCTTCTGCAAACTGCCCTGATTTTCTGGTATCCCAACAAATGCCCCCCAGTGGCCATCCAGTATGGGTAAGCATATTGACAAAATGGGGATACTGGTGGCCACTGTTCTTCATCCTGGAAAATCAAAATGCTGTTAATCCAACTGTGGGATTTAATCCTATTTGAATGATTTCAGCAACATCCCATTCATGCTCTTGGCCTTCCATTTAAATTCCATAAAGTTGCCACTGATTTGTGTTTTAGGAAACCTATTTGTATGCTTTTCACGTTGCCGTGTTTTAGTTCCTGCAGAGCTCCATAGCCATTTCATTTCGGATTTCAAATCTGCAAGTAGTCCCAGCGTTTCTCCACCGTTTTGACGAGTTCTCACTGAGAACTCATCCTCTACTTTTCTTGCATGGTGCTTGAGGGACCTCCATTTCAGTTTCCTCTCCGTTGTTGCTGGAAAAGAGAAAACATTCTTTGCATATTATTGGGAAAAGGAGGACGTCTCTTCTTCTTGTTTGATATGCATACATTTCTTTCTTGCATGTTTAATCCATTTCACTGTTTTGTACCTTTTCATTTGTACCCCTTAAAAGGAAAAGGTTCCCCAAGGCAGAGGCCAATGCAAAGGCTGGATTAGCTCACTACTTATCAGATTGTACTCTAGTGCCATTCCGTGCTCCATTTTCTCCTGTTCTAGATCCCAAAAAGAGCATGAAGGTGGTTGCAAGTAAGGAGGCTCCCGTTGCAGAGGAGAAATATTGCTTCCAAGAGCACAACTACGAGACAAAAGAAGAAAGCCAACGTGAGTCGGGAAGCGCCTAACCCTCCACCTGAGAGTAGGCCTTCTCAACCATCATGCTTGACTTCTAATCCTCCTTGTGAAGTTCCTTCCGTCCCATCATCTTCTAGACCCATTGCAGCACCAGAACAACTAGTAGAAGATGTTGTTGCAGCTGAAGGAATCATTGATAAGGCTATGCATGAGCAGACAACTGAGGAGGAAGGTATTGAAGTCGTTGCTCCTGAAGAGATTCTTGTGTGATCCCATGCCGATTAGTCAGAGATGGCTCTTGCTACTACAAACATTTCCACTGATGCACTAGCAGAAGACCGGAGGGAATAATCACCTGATCTCTTTAATTTGTATGAAGTCATCCATATGCTTACTGAAATTCCCTCTCCGCTTTCTCCACTATCTCCACATCTTTGCCACCTGACGGAACCTTCGACTTGAGAGGAAGTTACCTTGGCAGAGGTCCTATTAGCGGGCATAGTTACTACTGCCGTTCTTGAAGATAGTATACAATAGTATACAACAAGTGGAGAATCCAACAGAAGAAAATATAAATGAAGCTGCTCCTGATAACCTAAAAGATAACCTTGCCATTTGATCGTGAATCGGAAGTTTCATTTGTAGTGAGTGGAATCAGAAATATCCAACAACCTGTTGCCACAAATCTACATTTCTTGGTGGCACCAAATCGGTACTTAAAACAAAGTCACAGGATGGGTGCTACCATAGATAACTATTTGTCACAAAGCGAGATAGTAGGGGTTGGAAATTGGAGCAACATACCTTTTATGGAGTCTTTCCTTGAGAGTGGTTCGAGGGATGCAAGCTTCCGACGCAATGCTTGACTAACCCAAAACAAACTAAAGGAGTGGAAAGTTGCAGGGCTAGGCACTGAAGACGGATGGCTGGGGTCGGAAGCTATGGCACAAATGCTGATCCATGGAAATAAAAGAAGCCTGGAAGGGGTTGTCTAGGCACTCGGAGGCTTCGAAATGGAATGACTTAAACCCGCCTGCAAGTGCGCGGCCGCTGCCGAGACCGCAGGTGCCCGCGATACCAAGGGATTCTAATTTATATTTAACTGGATTTTTCTCCTATAATAGTTTACTAAAATTATATTCAATTAAATTAATATATTTAATGTCATTACATGTATTTACAATAGTCAATACTACGGTCAATTACATTAATTTTGCTAGACATTCAATTAAAGTACTTAAATTAATTTAATGACACACATTCTCCATGCCATGATTATGGATTCAATTAAATATTGTCTTGTTGAATTGACCCGATTAAATGAGACAAGTGCACCCAAAAGTAAGTACAAATAACTCATGACTTCGTTCCATTATTAAATTCCGTGGCCAACCAAAATAGCTTTACCCATAGTCAATTATTGAGCAATTTAGTTAGTTTCATTATATGGAGGCTTGTGTTTGTAAAGGAGTGGAGATTTCCTTTGGTGGACACATGATGTTGAAAAATCTAAACTGTAGATGTTAATATTGATATATAGATATTTTATTATAATCTATATTACTTCAATTTTTCCTTATTATTTAGTTTAATCCATGCTTTTATTTTAATAATAATATTTAATATTAAAAAGGTCTATTATTGGACTGAACCGAGTTACACTAGATAGATTCCAGTTCAAACAGCTAGTTCAATCTGATTGTGATAATATAGCCTGTTTTATATTTAAAAATCTTAATTTTCATTTCTCTAATCAAGAGATATGAATCTAATGATTTAGAATATGCATATGACATGATATAAATCATCTATTAGTCATAAAATAATTTTAATGGTGAAAACAACTTCTTTAAAATTGCATCTTGCTCCAATGTTCTACCTAATTATCTGATCATTTATAATTTGGAACATAAACAACGTATATTAAATTTTTTAATTTATTATTCAGTGAATAAACCCAATGAACACAACCAATGCCATGTCACTCATTCAAAAGATAAGATGTCATATAATTCACATGTGGAGAGGGAAATAAAAAGAATATTTTAAACTAATTTGTTAGGTTAAGCTAAGGATTGACCTCAACCTGAACCCAAATTGCCCAAGTTACACCCCGGTTGTCGTGGCAACTCTTCAATCAAATATATCACATTGCTAGAAAATTGTTACGCTGGGTTCATGTGAACATACAAATGAAGATATCATGTGGCCAATGTAGACTTGAATAGATCATGACAACTACTAGGTGTTCCATTAGTTTGGAGCGAAGCCGCTAGTGTCGCTGGGGCCCTCCAGCCTAGGTGCCTTCGCCCTGAGTGCCCGACATTTTGAAAGGGCAAAACTCGGAGCATCGGTTCATGTTTCGAAAGGGAAAAACCTGGCATGTCGATTCAGCTCTTCATTTATGCCCACCCTCCATCCTGGCCACTTGCAGTTCAAACAGCCTTCCCCCTTGCTTTCTTAGCACTCTATTCGGCCCTCACCCTTTAATTTCCTTCACTCTCTTCCTATTTCATACCCTCCCATGGCTCCTAAGATAGTTGTATCCAAGTCATAGGGAGGAATGAAAAGGCCAAGGACCTAAAAAGCCGCCCCCACAGCCGAACCTTCCACATCAAGGGTCCAACGCGCACAGTCTCAAGGTGATCCTTCTTTTGCCCCATCTGTGGATGAAAGACAAGGTTAGGGGGAGAACATAGATAAAAACTTTGGGAATTTTAGGCCATTTGACTTGAAGACCCTACCGAAGAGGTGAATGGGTGAAGAGTACCAAAGGCAAGGTTTCAGTTGAAGGACTCTCTAACTTTGGAGGGGAAGAAAGGAAGTTTAAATTCTACACCATCAGGCTAGGAAGGCCAGTTGACATTTCTAGAAAGATTGGCTTTGATTTTTTGGACTGGTGTAATTCAGATGTCAAATCAATGATATCTTTCCAAGGATGGTCCAAACTATTGGATTATGAAGCTCTTATTTACAATGAGCTTGCCTTGATTTTTTTCCTCAATCGGAATCCTAGATATTATACCTCCAATGTAAAAGGAGTGGAGGTTTCCTTTGGTGGACACATGCTTTCACCAGAGGAGCACTTGGGCCAAATCCTGGGCGTGGATTAATATGATGAAGAAGTAGAAATGGAGAACGAGGATATTCTCAATGCTCTATCTAGCGAAATAAAACACATATCGACCCATAGATTTATGAAGACTAGTGACATGATGATTAAGGCGAGAAGTACATATGTCCTTACCTGTCATGAAGCGAGGGTGTTGTACAAGATTTACCACTTCAAGAGAGTGATCTTCCCCAACTTGTGATGAATTCATTTATCTACATGTCTATTCAGAATAACACTATTGTACCATATGGAATGTGACTGACGAAGGTCTTTCAACATTTCTCTATTCTCACCGACTGAGATTACATGCTTCATATGCCGCCTCTGAGAAGGGATTGGGTCGATGAAACCTTCTTGAAGAGAATGGGCACCTCGGAGGAGCAATACAGAGCAAAAATGGATGAAATACATCGAGAAGAGACTTGAAAAGATGTTAGTGAAGAGGGAGAGCAAGTAAAAGAGAGCGAGCGCTTCCTCCCAGGAGGAGGAGATGGAGAGATGAGAGACAGTTCCACTGCAGAGATATATTCATCACCTACACAGCCTCAACCCCCAGTTTCCATCCCCAGGTCCTCAGCATATACAAAGTTATCCCTCAAAGTAGAAAAGCTAAAGGAAGAGATGAGTTTAGTGAAGACTACACTGTCATACATGTCATCGCAGTTGGGTCTTCTTCTTGGGCACTACAAGATTCCACCCCCTGCTCATCCCACATCCACAATGCACCCCATTCCATTCGTTGAGCCTATGAGTACTTCCTAGGCTGTGGAACTGATAGTTACTAGTGAAGAGCCCAAATCCACCAAGCGCCCCAGACCATCAACTAAGCCTGCCAGTGCTTCCCAGGCTGCGGAATCGACATTTACCTTTGAAGAGCTTGCATCTCCACAAGGTCCTAGTTGGGGGGACGACACCTATGACATAGTGCACACCTTGTCTCAAGACCCTGCCAGTTGAAGGCTATGAATGCGTGTCACTTTTGAACTTACCAGTGTACATTCTCTTCTTCTTGAGTGGTGTAGTGAGGAGTTTTTGTTTTGTGGGAAAATGGATATATCTCCTTTTGATCCAATTTAAACTAATGAAGGCTTCATATTTGAATTTCATTACTACACTATTCAATGAAAGACTTTAACATCTCATTCTCAAGTTTAAATTTTAGGCTATCATTAGAATTATTAGCATGACGAACAACTTTACAAAATGCAACCATTTTTTGAATTGTTAGTTCAAGTTGATACAAGGTGATATTCCTAATTTCCATGCTTCAAAATTCTGCCCTTAGATGCATCATCACATATCTAAAGAGTTTTTATTATAATTAGAACTATCGCATTAATACTCTTAATATCTTTATTTGCCTAACATTGCAGCTAGAAGAGGTGACCATATGTAGCAAATCTAGCTGCAGGGCCACAGCCGATACCATGGGTGCCCGCAAATATTGCCTTCCATGTAGGTGTAATTGCAAGCACTCTCGGTAGCACCCGCTATCTAATCCTTTAAGAAGTGTTCTCCTTGGACTGTCGCGATTGATATTGTGAGTACCTAAGCATATTGCCCTCCACACAATCAACATCATGACTGCCTGTGAATATCGCCCACCATGAGGTTAATATCGTGGCCACCCGTGAATGCTGTCCACGCTATTGCCTATACTTTGAACATAATTTTCATATATAAAGCAAGAGGTTTAGCCTAAATTAATAAGAGGTATTTAAATGCCACTATATTCTCAATGAATAATATAAATACTTGTGGAAATACCTCTATATTCTCAATGAATAATATAAATACTTGTGGGTTCTCCTTTCCCAAGTACATATGGTCATTTCATTAATTTATGTGAGGCATCTATGATTAATGGAAGGAGCATCTTGATTTCACTATTCATTTTTTTTTTGCATTTAATTCTATATGCAGCCAACATCGGTTGCATATAATACTATATGTAGCCATTTGTGATTGCAAATAGTTGTTATATGCATATAAAAAAGATGGCTACAAATAGTTGATTGTAAATAGTATTTTTTCTATAAAAATGATGTAACACCCTACACCCCACCCTATGAGTTTTGACCACGCCAACCTGAGGCCGATGCGGGACGTTACCACTTCCCTTCTTCATAAGGAAAGTTTTACTATAATCTCACAATTTTCTTATTTTTAAGGAAAATATCTTGCCTAAAATTTGGTAAAGTCTGCACTATAATATTAGGATTTATACCTGATATACATATATAAAGTCAAATACAATTTACATTTCTATAATTATAAAACAACATTTATGTCTACACACTCACACTCATACTCATAGCTCCGCCCAAGATTGGAACTGGATCATGATATCAATGCGTTACCTTAAATTAATACCAATCCATTCACACTATCATACTTAAATGATTTACTATGACATGGCATACATCATTGGAATCTTTTTAAACCACAATTATACATCACATATAACTCTTAATTATAATCATACAACAATTTAATCAATGACAATAATATCTACATCAGATGATTCCAATTCCAATTCATCATACCATCAGATATGCCTTCAGGTTTTGCTCATCCATTTCAATCTTCAATTGGGAGTCTTCACCTAGCCTATCAACTAAAAATTTAACATAAGAAGGTATGAGTCCAGGCAACTCAGTAAGTAGGCAAAAATATAAAACAATAATAAACAAACAAACACATGTTTGTTGGTCCCATGTACATGAGTAACTTAAGAGGGGAGGAGTGAATTGAGTAAATAATAATTATGGCCAAATAAAACTTGATGAGCCAATAGGAAGTAGTGATGCAGTATATGTGTAATTCCGTGTTTGATTGTGTAACTGCTTTACTTTCCAAGGTCAATTTCTTTTGGATATTCATGCTGTAGTGGGTGTGATAATGTGAATGTTAACATTATACTTGATGAAGTAATGAATAATATAAAGCAAATTCTCTAGCAACTAATAAAAATAGTGAAGTTTATGAAAGATAGAGAAAGCAAACACACATAGATAACATAATTTTATAGTAGTTCGGGAACCCCATCCCTACATCCACTCTTCCAAAGGTACAAACTCATTGTGCCTTGGGTTCTACTATATCCCATATAATGGAAGTACACTAGTGTCCCCAATACTCTTTTAGATTCCAACTCTATGGGGCATGTACAAGTATTCTTGACACTTTTTTAGATTTCAACTCTAGGGGCTGTAAATAAGTATCCTCGACACTCTTCTAGATTCCAGCTCCAGAGGACATACACAAGTGTCCCTGACACTCTTATGGTTTTACGAGCTCACCAGGAAACTCACTTATTTCAAAGATGACCAGCAAACTTATTGATTTTCTGGAGTTCATCAACAACTTATACAATGTGGTTTTCTTGTGTTCACCACTAACTCACATAGCTGATTTGACAATACTCTTTTTGTACATTACATTGCCTCTTTTCTTAGGCTGATTTGTACAACGATTAAGCACATAAATAAAATGATATCTCGTTGAAGCTCATTAGATATCAATGCTCCAAATATATGATTATGATAGAACTTTTAGGCTCATTGTCTATCTATAACAAGTACAAAAATAAGAGGAAATAAAGAATGGAACTGCATTACAAAATTTATTATTTTTAGAATGAATCAAATAATTTTTATTTTTATTGATTATCCTCAATAGATTACACTTGCTGTGTACATCAGAAAAATTATATGTTCATATCCCAAATCACAAGTGGTCCTAATTACATCTCTACAATTGACAAAAACCCTTGATTAAAAGGAAAAGTACAATGCATCTTAGAAATAAAACACACACTCTCTCTTAAACTGGATGTGTGCTATCATTAGGATCACCAAGCATATTGCGATAACTTGATATTTAGGAGATCATCTCAAGTCAATGGGCGAATAGGATGATATGACTCTAGACTGAGTTGTTAGACATTGGGTCAACTTAGAAAATGAATGTTTTGATCTGATTTGTTTATCCCGGGTGAAATCAAGACTGGGTGATTTATATTGTTTAGTGTAAGAAACCATAGAGATAGTAGATGTTTTGTGACCCAATTGGCATATCCTGGAAGGACTCAGGATCGGTAGAATTTTATTGTGTTTAGACTTAAAGAGATCAGAAGAAAATAGGTGACTTAGGTTTCATTAAGCTTTCTCTCATTGCCCATGAGAAACTTAAGAAGAGTGGGCCAGGTTGACTAAATTTAGCTCGGCTCTCTCAATTACCCATGAAAAACTTAGTAAAAATGGGCCAAGTTAACTGAGTTTAGCTTAGTTTTCTCAATTGCCCATGAGAAGCTTAGGAAAAGTAGGCCAGGATGACTAGATTTAGCTGTTTTGATGAATGGTATATGCTAAGAGTTGACTCAGTGACTCTGTAAGTCACTACTTAGTGACTCGGTCATTGAATTAGGCTTTAGGATAAGTTGATGAGTGGTGTTTGCTAAGGTTTGACTAAGTGAGTCATGACTCAGTGACTCAGTGAGTCATGATCGGTGACTCGATCTTAGACTTAGGCTTTTGAATGAGTTGATGAGTGGTGTTTTCCAATATCCTATGAAAAACTGCAAGTGGGCGATCTCTTACTATGAGAAATCGAAGATCAAGGTTGCATAAAGCAAGCCTATTTACACTTTAAGTTTATTAAACCTAATCATGGTTAGCACTAATGATAGTGATTAGCGCTAAATAATAGTTTTTTAATTAATTTAAAATAATATTATTAGTTCCTTGATTTATGTGGCAATTAGATGGTTTAATTAGGGTTTAAACATATTTTAGTGTATCTAATCCGACATTATCTTGTTGTCTATTAGTCGTATGGGACCCACCATTACCACAATATGGGTGGGACCCATGTGTGTACTATGGTAGGGCCATGGCAGAGTGCCCTTAGGCACTAGAGAAACTACCAGTGGCCAAAGGCCATTGGTGTCAAGTGAGACACCTGCCTTTTGAAGATTCCTCAAGCTCCTCCTTCAAGTTCTCTCTCCAAGGGAATTCTTCTTCCAATCCTCCTTTCTCAAGAAGAGGGAGGGGTATTCATAAGCTTGAGGTCCTATGGAAGTAATTTAGGAATTTCAACTTCAACATAGGGGCATTTTGGGAATTTCAGCTTCAACATAGGCGCATTCTTGGGATGCCAAATTCAACATGGGGGCATTTTTGAAAACTCTTAGAAAATGTGTCCAACTTCACAATTTGGGCAGTTTGAGAATTTTGGCTCCAACATAGGGGCATTTTGGGTACTTCTAGAAAATGGGCTCAGCTTCACCATTTGGGGTATTTTGGGGATTCTTGAAAAATGGACTCAGATTTACCATTTGGGGATTTCGGGGATTCCTGAGAAATGGGTTCAGCTTCATGGCTATTTTTCCATTTGCACTATTAGCCAATCCCAATATTTTAATTAATTTAATTAAAATATTCTAACTAGTGTGGATTGCTAAAAATCCAATT
>JAYJMB010000580.1:0-17817 GCA_036873735.1 Pouteria campechiana | reverse complement strand
GAACCTATACACATTGAATAATTTTTACATATCCATAGATATATCTTAGCCGAAGGAGCAAAGATCCGGCAAATCCATTGATACGGTTGCTCCTATCAATGTCACGAATTTTGTACAATATATATGTTAATGCTCGTCATGTGCCCGCGTTCCAATACGGTCATTGATTTTTCTTTTTATGTCTCGTGGTACGGAATTCCCCAGTTAAATCAGGTGAAAAGAAAATTTGTAAAAGCATCCTCGCCTTTGCTTGATGCTGCGAATTGGAGGAGGATGCAGAGGCGAGTGGAGGCCTGGAGGGATTTGCTGCATCTGGACGCAAAACAAAGCGCGTATGGCTTTCGTTGCTAGTTGGGTAAGGAACCAAACATGAATGCGATGTTGACGTCGCCATTGAAGTGGCTAGAATAGAAGAGCGGAGGCCTGCAGCGGTTGTTGGGTGGTGCAGTAGCTAACCGAGTAGGACCCACTTGGCATGCAAGCATCTGATGAGTTTTGTGGAATTGGGTGGGAGAAGCTTCCTATCGTGGTTTTGGTGGAGTCCACATCTGATGATTTGTATTTTGCATTTAAGATAAGTTAACCTTGCCAAATAATGCTTGTCATCATGATGTTACTACCGTCATCTGATTGATTGACGGGCATTTATTTAACGGACGGTTTTGAAATGAGAAATCTCCAATCAAATCAATTGTCGTTGTTTCAATGAACATCTGTTGAGGTTTACATTCGACCTAGCACGGACGGGCCTACCTCGGCGTGCGGCGTGAACATGAAGCCGCACCGACGCTTCGTGAGCTTTCAACGCACGCCGCCAGACACCGACGGCGTGTGGAAAGTGTTTTCGTTAGACCCGTAAAGATGGGCGTGCAAAGATGTGACTAGGAAAACGAGTTTCGGTCACCCGAGAGGTGAAAAATGGGCCACACGCAGTTCCTTTTGAATCATGAAACCCGTCCAAATAGTTTTGAATATAATACATCCCTTTCATATTAAAAATTATTTAAATTAGACAATAGGTAAAAATAAAAAAATATAAATTAGAATATTTACTTTAAAATTTATGATATATTCTATTTTTATTTAAAATAATTTTATTATTTATTTATCTAATAAAAAAGTATAAATTTAATGATTTAGAGATGTATACAACATGACATAAATCAGATATAATCGTAGTATATTTCAACAATGAAAATACCTATTTTTATAGAAGGAGCTTATTTACTGATTTTAATAGATTAGTTATGTAATAACCCATATTAAAATTTAATGCAATATTTATTTTTTATGCTGAGTTGCCAAGAGTAAAAGTTTTGACCATTGATAGCTTGACCATAGATTTTAAAATTTAAAAAATTTATTAATTATTTAAATATCAACAACCCGTGTAGCTCGGATGGTTAGATCCATAGTAAAAAAGAGAAGATGTCAAGGATTTGAAATTAGAGTGGTGAAAAATAGACTAATTTTAAAATTTTCTTCTCACATTTTAAAAGGTGGGACCCATAAAGGATAAGCCTTATCCTCCCTTATCAAGAAGTTGAAAACTTGTTACATAGAGAAAGTTTAGGGATTTACGTAACAAGAGGAATCCTCTTTTAATAGCAACTAGGTTTTCAAAAGGGGAGCTAGAAACCTTTTTGCTATGATAGAAAAAGAAAGAGAAAAAGGGATAAAGAAAGGGAGATTTTCGATCAAGAAAAAATAATTGCTATTTTCATTCTCTAAAAATCGGTAAGTAGAAATATTTATTTTGCATTAATTAGATTTAAAGAAAATTAATGCAAGAAGATTTTGATTGCATTATTAGAATTATTGATTGATGCATTAGATTTTTTTTCATGTATTGATTTATTTAATTCAATGCATAGATTTATTTAAGAGAGCATATTAATTAGAATTTTGTATGAATTACTATGCTAGATCAATGGAGATTGGAATGCATGATTTACATATATTAGATTTACTAATTTCATATTTATGTCTTGTTGAGATTGATTTAGATGTATTAAAAATTGTACAAGGCATGATTTGTAGATTTTATTTCATGCTTAGATATCATACTAATTTTTTTTAGAATATTATTATTGTGAAAAATATGGATTAAGATTAGCCATTAGAATATTTCATATTTAACAATGGCTAGAACTTGGATTTTCTATGGATGATTTGCAATGGATTTTCTAGATATGTTTATGCGTGAATTAGAGTTTCCATGAGAACCTAAATTTCAGACTTTTAATGGAACTAGAATCCTCAGGAAAATCGGATTTAAGATGAAATCTGGGTGGCTGAAATCATCCCCTTCCCCATCATTCTTGCCTTCGTTCGGTGGCTAGAAAGAGACACCTGGGCTGGCTAGGCCTAGCTCAGCGTCTTTGCCAGCCCATTCTAGCAACAGGCCTAGGACCAGGCCAGAGCCCAGGCACCAGAAGCCCGCGCCAGAGCCCAGCACTAAGCTCGGACGAGCCGGCAGTGACACCGCCAGATCACCCCGACGATGGCAACGGACGGCCATAAATTGTTCTCTCATTTTGGGACTTTTTGATCTCCATTTTGGATGATTAGATAGTCATTTTTAAGATTTTTGGACTTTTTCGACACACTAGATGAGCCTGATTTTCTACATCATGGCCAGATCTTAAAGTTTGATTGAATAACTACAAAGGGTTGAGATTTTACTTCCCTAGATGTAATGTGATGGTTCATCAAACTGGCTAGAAAATTACTAAAGTTATATACCCAATAGATGATAGAGAAAAATTGTGTTAAAAGATCAACATAATAAGAAGAATACAAGATGTAGTACTTATATAGATTTTTTGTTAGCACATGTACTAAGATTATTTTTCTGCTTACTGAGTTTTGTACTCACCCCTTTTATTTCCTATTACAGATGGTTTATCCCAAGAAAAGTAGGATTGAAATGGAAGACTGTTCAAGAGAAATTTTACTTAAATCATTTTATTTTATCGTTGATGTTATTGAGATATACTATTTTATTTAAGACTTGCTTTAAAGATTTATTGTCATTGGAATGTAATAGACTGAATTGATAATTTTATATATTTATTATTATTTCTCTTTCACTATTTGTCTGCTTATGTCTTGTCATGGTGTATTCATTCATTTAAGTGTGGTTGATCTTGGGAAAACCCATTATACTGTCAACGTGACATTGCCATTCTGGGGTGGGTCATCACAGTCGGTATCAGAGCAAAACCACACTAGAGAAAAGAATAATTTTAATGTAAGAGTAATACAAAAGCATAATGTAGAAGATGTTATTGGTAATGGACCAGATTTTATTCATAGTTGTTAATTTTCTTTTGTACAAAGAGAGAGTGTAGAGCATTAACAAACACTCCATCTTTTATATAGATCAGATAATATAGCTTCAGCACAACAACAACAACAACCAAAACAAGAAAAGATTGCAACTAGTCAACCAAACCAACCAGTGGCCGAGCTAGCTGCTTCTAAAGCAAAGAAAGCAAAGGCTCCCACATTGACAGAGAGGGTGAACCAACAAGAGGTTACCTTAGATATTATGAGACATGAATTCATGAGGCAATTCGAGATTCTAAATAGAAAGGTTGACAGTTTTGCAGAATAGACATGTGTAATTGCTTCAAGTGCCTCACCTTCTCAACCAAACAAAGTTGCGCCGGAAAGACCAAGAGAGGTGTATAGAGAAGTAAGAGTAGAGGAACTAGTGGGATTAATAGTAGACCTAGCTACAACTACTAATCCACCCTCAAGAGGAAATGCCCCAAGACAGAATAGGGGAAGCAACAGACAAGTCAAGGAGCACAATTTGCAAGATGATCTGGTAGAGATACAGGCCACAAGAGCTATACCTCCAATGGAGGTAAGAACAAGAACGAAGGTAGCAGCCAATAGGAATGATCCCAATAGAAGGGTCATGATAGATTTCTACCAATTAGACCTTCATGCCTTCGAGGGGGGAGATGGAATAAGGCAATGATTCTAACTGCTTCAATATTATTTCTTTCAAAGTTTTCAAATATACTTTCTATATTATGATCAATTATTTCTAGTTCTTTCCTGAGATCTTTCAGAGTATCTCGAAGAACTGCATAGCATGCAAATTGAAAACTTTGAAAGAAATAATATCAAAGTAGTTAGAATCATTGCCTTATTCCAAGAAAACAGAAGGTAGATTAAGAAATTGATTGAAACTATAGAAGATTAGATCTTAGATCTGCTAGGATGATTAGGAGATCCCTCTATAAAAGTCTTTTTTAGATCTTAAAAATTCCTGGTAGCATTTTGAAGAAATTAAGATCAGAACAAAAGAGACTTAGAGCTATAGAAAGATATCTGACTGATTCTACTAACGTGTTGGGTTACACTGAAGTAGATATCATTCGAAAGATTTTTGATGCTATTGCAAGTGTAAGAGATGTTCTAAATAAAATATCTCTTAAATTACAATAAAAGAAGAAATCAAGAAAGAATAAGCGCTTGCTGAGCAAAGAGAATTGAAAACTCAGATTCAATTAGCAAAATTAGGAAGGCAAGGTAAAAAATCTATTAAGGCAGTATCTACCTCCTGTTCAATTATGTCAAGTGAATCTAACAGTGATTAAAACAACCACAAAAAATTTTGCGTTTAATTTCAAAATCACTATACATGCTTCCATATCACTGTGATGCCTAGAAATGGTATCAGATCCTAGTTTCAACAAAAGGCTTTGAAGAAAACCAAAGAAAATAATATCAAGTTTAAGTCTCAGCAAAGACTAGAAAAAACTTGATAAAACCTTAGGTCAGCAAGATGACTGAACCAGGAAAAGGAAATGAGAAAGATCAAAGTCAAGGATCGTCTAATGTTGGTAGCATTAGAATCTAGCTAGAAAGATTTATTCTCATAGGACCGATAGAAAGGTTGGTGTCTTCTCAGCCACGAAGGGAAGAAGGAGATGTCTTTAGAACCCCAAGATATGTGTATCAGGAAGAGGACTATCCAAATCCCATAGAGCTCTTCTTACGAGTTAGAAATGCTAAGAAAGACATTCAACAAACTCTAAAAAGAAAAAAGTGGACTAGGGATGATGTACTTTAGGTTCAGTAGGAACTCGATAAGAGACTGAACGAAGTAGAAGAAACCCTTAGGCAAAAAGCCAGAAGAAGGGTAGAGTCTTAAAAAAAATCTAGAAGAAAGATTAAAGTTTTTAGGAAGAGGCTCTGCAATGAGCATAGTACAAGCTTATAAAAGATTAGCCACTGAAATAGAAACTAAATCATCAGAAAATAGCAGAATAATCTCCAAAGCTTAAGAAGTCTAGCTTAACAACCGATAAAATCACATAAGCCAGAATATCCTTGGAAAACACCTTACAAGTTTATTCGAAGAGATGGGAAAATGGAATCAGTATCTCTAAAAGGGGCATATTTGAACATAAATTGTCAAAGAGATACAGAAATGACCATTGAGGCTTGGGCCAACCAAGCAAGACTACCTTCCTTAGGGGAAGAGATTGGACCATAGAAAATGCATGGATGTACCTAGCAGCTAGTTTGCAGGGAATAACTCAACAATTTTGGTACAAGTTGAGTAAAAGATCTCCCATTAATCAGGTGATTGAAGAAAATGCCCAAAATCCAGAAGAAGTAATTCTTATTTTTGTCGATCTTCTAAAAAGGAAATTTTTTCGGATAACCATCACAAATGTAGATGGATATCAAAGGTAGAAAGCAAGAGCAACCTTAGTAAAATTATAAATCTGTGATATGTGCCAATTCGAGAAATATTTCTGTAAATTCAAAGAAAGGTATTACCAGTTAAGCTTTGAAGACTAGAAATACGTATTGAGCATGTTTTGGGATAAACTTCCAGGAAAATAGGGAGTTGTAGCCCAAAGAGCCTTAGAACAATGTATGCTATCAAATCTAGAGTAAGCAGATAGTGAGGTTTTAGAGCTGAAGCAATAAGATATTGTATCAGATTGTAGTGTATGGAAAGAAAACTTTCCAAGTATGTAGGCAAGATAACGATTATGTCAGAAGAATGTTGTGATAGGTTTGAATTGGTAGCAGGAAGGTATGACTGCGAACCATTCAAATAGGAGCCGATGGAGAAACAAACCTCATGTCAAAGAGGAACTTGTTCAAAACCATATAACAAGGGCAAAAGATAGAGAAAATATTATCGAGCGCCAATTGATCTAAGAAAGGGAAGAGCAAAGCCAGGAGGCAGATTTGTTTGACTACTTAGGAGCTTGAAATAAAAGAGACATGGCTTCAAAGATAAATACGGATGAGATCCTAAATGTCTTAAAGATAAGCCATTGTCTTAATGTAAATGTTGCTGGTTATGCGGGAAACCTGGTCACAATCCAATAACATGCCCGGAAAAGAAGATAGGGCAACCAACTGTGAAAGCCTTGTTGTACACCCATGAAAAGCTAGAATTTTAACCAATATGGGGTGAGGAGATTGACTTAGATGATGAGGAAATCTTCAAAGTAAAATCAGAGTATTCAGAAGATTCATCTTCAGATTCGGATACAAAGACTGATTTTGATCATGAAAGTCAAGTATGACAAAAATTTTATGACATAGGACTCTTCATGATGACCAATAAGGAATCAAATGCTATTTAATTTAGTAGCATTGCAAGATGAACAGACAGAAGGCATTCATGAGTTACATGAATCAATCATAGAATTAGCCTCTTCTTCAAGAGACTATTATGAATGAAAAACACCCTCTATAAGCATCTCAGATGTTTACAACAAAAGTTGAATTCCTTACCAAGAAGCGGTGCACATCTTTGAAACAAAAATGATCGCTGAATTATAAGCCACAGATAATGGGCTGTTTTTTATTTCATTAGTCAAAATGAATCAAATATAGGAAGTCTTGAAAAGAAAAAAATTTTTATTCAATATGGCCTAGTACAGTTAGGAATCTCTACTTTGGTAAGAGAGGAATTGGATATCCCAATACTACCTGTCGTGGCAGATGCAAGCACCATAGGGCAATTTCAAAAATCAATATTGGGAGGAATAAGAGCAAACTTATGCAAAGTGGTTCAAGGTTTGGACCAGTGTGATTAAGTATAGATCTCAAAGATTCTCACATAGCAAAGACCTTTAGTTTAAGAATCTACACCAATGAATGGGGCAAACATGGTTACCTAGGAAATAGGAGGGTAATACGAGTTTGGAGTAGAGCATTTGTTCGATTTTACAATACATAGACCAAAAGTAAAAAATGAACAAATGTATACAGAATTGTTTGAGTAGGGAAACCTAGTCAAAGGTATGAATCCAACAATAGTATATCTCAAAAGGCTCACATGGCCTAGGAATTAGGTATTTGAAGATCAGGAAGGGAACTAAAAAATATCAGAATCATCTCAGATTAAATAAGAAGGAAATAGATTGATTATCAACAACACCAGCATTCCCAAATCTTTGAGAATAACAGAGGTCAAAGATTGAAAGATGGAACAAGGAGAACAAAGTAGAAAATCTATTGATAGTGCATCCACAGACTCAAGAAGAATAGTGGGATGACAGAAAATCGATGTTCCAAATTACAAAGATGAACCTCAAGGGATGATGATCACATTCAAATCTCAGGCAAAGATAAAGAGTCTATAGGTATTGGTAGATTTACCTATTGCTACAAAAATCAAAGTCATCATCAATAAGAAAAATAGAATAGCCCTAGTTGCTACAGGAGCTAGTTTTTATTATGTAAATTATAATATTCTATCTCCAAAAATGTGGAAAACAATTCCAGAGTTACCACTAACAATTGTAAACAATTTGTCAATAAGGTTAACTAAAATGGAAAAAGGAGTGGAGATGAGAATATTAGACAAAGTTTTTTGGATCAATATTCTTCTATGTATTGACAGCTTGTCTGAAGATCTTATCTTGTAAAATGCATTTTTAAAACATCAACTTGAAAATAGACCATTTATCCAAGAAATAGATCATATTTCAATAGGAGGTTTCAGAATTCCATTATTTCAACTACAGAAACCATTATTTCAACTACAGAAATCATGATAGAGTAGGAGGAAGAACATGAACAGATAACCTCAAAAAAGGCAGTTTATGTAAATGAAGTCATTGAGAAGATTAAATAAAGGCTTCGAGATAATTTTAAAGAAAACCCTCAAGCATTATCTAAAAAATGCAGAACTGAGGCTTTTTTAAAATTAAAAAAATTCAGAAATTATCATCAAGAGTCGAGGAATAAAAGATACTTCGGAGATGATGGAGGAATTTGAGAACCAAATTTTAGAGCTTCAAAAACTAGGTCTAATCCAATCAAGCACCAGCAAACACCGAAGTGTAGCCTTCATGGTGTTAAATCATGCAAAAAAGGTACGGGGGAAAGCTCGAATGGTAATTGACTATAGAGAGCTAAATCAAAGAACATAATCAAATGGATACAATTTCCCTAATCAAGATAAGCTCAGAAATTGGATTAGAAAAAGTTACCCCATAGTATATTCAAAATTTGACTTAAAATCGAGCTATTGGCAAATCAGGATGCATGAGGATAATATTTACTTAACTGCTTTTTCATATCCTTAAGGTTTATATGAATGGCTAGTCATGCCATTTGGATTAAAAAATGCACCTTGTATATTCCAGCGACGAATGGATTTAGCATTTGCCAGAATGAAAGAATTCATTGTGGTCTATATTGATGATGTTCTCATGTTCTCAAAAACATAGGAAGAACATGTCAGTCATTTAGAAAGAGTGGCAAAAGTATTCCTTAGAGAATGAATGATCAAAGGAAATGTTTATGAATGTAATCAAAGATCAATTTCTTAGGATTAGAAATTGAAAAAAACTATGAAAAACCTCAACCACATATTACAGAATTCATAAGAGAATTTCCATACAGAATTGAGGATCAGAAATAGCTGTAAAGGTTTCTAGGAATCCTTAATTATGCTAGACCCTTCATCAAAGGTCTTGCAGTGTTAACCAGAGTCTTCATAGAAAAACTTCAGAGAAAATTCCTTAGGAATGGAGTTGTAAAGATACTCAGTTGGTTAAAAAGATTAAGTTTCAAAAGAAAAATCTTCCAGAACTCAAATTACCACAAAAAGGAGATTATCTGATCTTAGAAGTTGATGTCTTTGAATCATATTGAGGATGTTGCTGAAAGAAAAAAAATATCCACCAATACTGAAGAAATCAATAGGTATTGGGGAGGAACCTTTAAAGGTTTTAAGATCAATTGGCCAATCCATGAAAAGAAAGTATTCACTGTAATACAATCCATGAAGGCCAATGAATTATTTGTTGCATCAAAAAAATTATTTTTGGTCCGAACTGATTCATCATATATTAAACATTTCAGAAATTAGAAACTTAAAGAAATCAAACAAGCAAAACTAGTTAGATGGCAGCAAAGACTTACATAGTATAATTTTGATATCGAGTTAATTCATAGTTATCAAAATCTTAGTGCCGATTCTCTCACTTGAGAAATTGTAGGGTTTTGCAAATGACTGGAGAATGAATTCTATCTTCTACAATAAGTGCCAAAGAATAGGACACAAAACAAAGAATTATCCTTAGAAGAAGCTAAAGATAAAAGAAATCAAGCAAGTAGAAACAGGATCATCTTCGATGAAGAAACCTACGCTTAGATGTTAGATTTGCAAAGAGTTAGGTCACTATGCAAGTTAGTGCCCAAAAATACTCTTAAAGAGGAAAGGAAAGGTTTTAGAACAAAAACCTATTCCTCAAAAATATAGTAGAACTGAGCAACCTAGAGGAGAAATCCTAGAAAGCTCAGAATTCATTAATATACAGAGTTCACACTCAGGAAGTATATCAAAGAGCAAAGAAGTATAGAATGAAAGTCATTCAGAAAGTACTCAAAGAGTCGATATTATATTACCACACCTAAAGATGATCCATAATGGTAATCCAAGTATCGAGAGAAACAAAACTGGATACATAATATACAATCCAAATAAGGATGACTGTATTGGTTTTGTTTCTCAAACCCTTAGTGAGCAAGTGAAAGAGTTGATAAAACTCATCTTCGTAGGAGTGGACAAAGGATACCACTATTCTGATAAAGCAGCATTGTAACAAGCCTTCGTTATAGCTTTAGAAATAGGAAACATGATCGAAACACTAGAAAGGGAAGATTCTGAGTTACATACCCTAACTCAAGGATAGTCTTCTCAAGTGCTCGATCTCACCAAACAACTAGAGGACCAAACCACAAAGCACTTCTTGGTCCAGGATCTAGTATAAGAAAAGGTCAAGGAAGTAACAACTGAAATCTTGTTGAACTTAGAACAAGTAGTGGTCGAATCCTTTCCATAATGGAAAAACTGTACTTACAATGTGGGAGGAATTCCAAAAGTCAGGATCATAGAAGACTTATTTAACTCTTCAAATTGGGGAAAATTGCTAAAGATGGGGTATATTGATTATTTATGCATCGACAGAAGTAATCAAGTCCAATTAGCTAAAATTCTAGAAAACATCAGATACTTATTATTATTGCTTGGTTATGGACATAGGATGGTTACTTGTCTTGACATATCATCCCTATTTTGGAAAGCATCGAAGATAGACCATGAATATCCAAGCTTTCAAATTTAGGTCTTAACTCTTGGAAAGGAGATCATATAGACATTTGACTCATCAAAATCTTAGAAGGAGACAGATTGAGAAAGATTTTGGAAACAACCATTGTCCTTCGCATGCATTAGAATCATCACCACAATCCTCCATATTGAGCCTGCATAACAAAATCCAAAGTAATCTCTCTCACCAGCTATGATTCATCATAAGAAAACATCCTGGTTGTGATACCCAAGAAATATCTGACTAATACTCAACAACTTGAAGAAGCTTATCATTCTAATATTGGTAAGTTTATTCAAAAAATCAAGCTACTATCAAACTACACTCTCCAAATCCAGTGCCAGTGGCCAAACATAGAGCATATCCTACAACAGCAACCTACAACAATGATAGACACTCTCATGGATCTTGATACAGCTGGCTCTTAAGCCTGACATTACACAATGCGTCAGCACATGGCTAGATTCCCTCTAGCTAATTATGTTACTTTTGCTTTAGCAAAGTATGTAACATGTCCACCGGTTGTGGTGTCGACACTACTTTCACTATTTACTTTACTTTTTGCTATAACATCTTTTAATGTGTCAAGTTTGTATGGTGCCGACATGCATTTTTAATAGTTGATTGTAATCTTTTTTCAGCTATAAATACAATACACTCTCTCAAAGGGAGTTGAATTCTTTAGGCAACCATTGGTCTCTCTTCTTCTTCCTCCTTATTTCCTTGCATGATAAATCCCTTTCTATAATTTGTTGAGTTTTTGGGTCTGTGCCTTTCTGGAAGAAATCTGAAATCTGAGCCAAAGTGTGTGTTCCGAATGAAGCTCCTATACCAGAATTGTTAGCCAAGCATGGTGGATAGGTATAATTATTTTTAAGTTTTCAATTTGCATGTTATGCATCCAAAAATTATAGTTCTTTGAGATACGCTGAAAGATCTTAGGAAAGAACTGGAAATAATTGATCATAATATAAAAAGTACATCTAAAAACTTTGAAAGAAATAATATCAAAATAGTTAAAATCATTGCCTTATTTCAAGAAAACAGAAGGTGGATTAAGAAATTGATTAAAACTGTAGAAGATTAGATCTTAGCTATGCTAAGATAATTAGGAAATTCCTCTAAAATTTTTTTTTTAGATCTTAAAAATGCCTGGTAGCATTTTGAAAAAATTAAGATTAGAACAAAAGAGACTTAGAGTTATAGAAGGATATCTGACTGATTCAGCTAACGTGTTGAGTTACGCTAAAGAAGATATCAGTCAAAAGATTTTTGATGCTATTGTAAGTATAAGAAACACTCTAAATAAGATATCTCTTAGAATTACAATAGAAGAAGAAATTGAGAAAGAAGAAGCGCTTGTTGAACAAAGAGAATTGGAAACTCAGATTCAGTTAGCAGAATTAAGAAGGCAAGATAAAAAGTCCATTAAGGCAGTATCTACCTCCTTTTCAATTATGTTAAGTGAATCCGATAGTGATTAAAACCGCCACAAAAAATTTCGCATTTAATTTCAAAATCAATATACACACTTTCATATCGCTGTGATGCCTGGAAAGGAAATTTCAATTTAATTTTCTGTAAATATTTTTTATTTGACTTACTTATGGGGTCAATGGTTAAAGTAAGTTATTGTTGGGTGAGCATAGGCCTTATAAACTCATTTTTATGAATAAGTTGTAAGCATTAGTTGGTGGTTGTCTATTTATTAAACTTTTATCTTTCTAAATTATTCTTACAAATATTAGGTAAATTTTAAAATATTCAAATTATTAAAAATATATTAATGTGTCAATTTAAATTTTGAGGATCATAAATATTATAGATTCATGCTTACTATGTTAGACCTACAATTTTTTTTTTTCAATTTGGCTAAATAATGTATGAACCATTGATCTAAGGGTTTTTAGAAACCATTGATTAGAATAAATTAGGAGGACACAATAAATCACTTCTTAGTATTCCTAGATCTATGTGATTAAATAGAAATGAGCTACTAAATTTTCTAGATTTAACCTATTTGAAATGTTCATTTGAGGATCTTTGAAAATCTCAATTGATCTAAACCAAATTAAGAGGATCCAATGATCTAAATTTTATGCATGAGTAATTTTTTCACACAAATAAATTGTAAATAGTCCAATAAATTTTATAAGTTTAAAATTTATCCCTTTCTAAGTTTCCATATTCATTTATTAAATTGACATTTGTTGAATTATTTATTTTAATTTATCTAAATATTTCAAATTTATGTTGTCTATACTTAAAAGACTATTATTTGGAACTTATGCAATTAATTTAATCAATTTTCCATTAGTTTAACAATTTAACTTCAACTCTATCAAATGTAACTTAATAGTTGTAAGTCATTTATTTCATTTATATCAAACAATATCTATTTATTTAATTTCATCTACTTGCCTACTTTAGTTACATATCAATCATCAACTAATGAGTTCTATCCAAATCAAATAAGCTCTAACTATTATTGATTGTGTTTTGTAAATAAATTGAATAAAAATAAACAGTGAAGCTTGGGATAGGTTAAACTTGAACCTGGCTAACTTGGCTAGAGTTTGGCTTTTTAATTTTAGGTTTTTTTAAATTAGGATTTAACTCGACCTAATTTAAAAATAGGATTGAATTAGAGTTGAGTTGGAACCTATTATAAAAGTATATTAAATAAAAATATTTATTTAGGTCTAATATAATTCAAACTTAAGTTCAAAGTAAGTCTAATAAAATAATTTTTAATTTAAATTTTTGGTTGGGCTTTAAAATTAAGTTTAACATGCATGTTTCCAATAATTAACTAAGATGAAACTTAATAAAACTTTCAAGCCAGGATGAAAATTAATTAAATATCAATTTGATTCAATCCTAGGATATGCTTAAGCTTTAACTTGATTCAATCCTATGATATGCTTAAGCTTTAATTAAGAAAAAAGTCCATTAATTGAACAACTAGTCACGTATTTTTAACATTTGTTTTTAAGAGCTGTCAGGGAACTCTAACACATGCCAGCTCCGAGCTAGCAACCCGCCACATCAGAGTATAAGCCTTTTTGGGGACCTCTCCCAAATCCCGCGAAATCCGAAAGACAGGATACACATCCAAGGGATCCCTCCTTTAAGTAAACTTCCTAGTTCGCCCTGCGTACCAAATCGCAAGATTCCCGACTGCACCCCTCGCTCATCTATAAATACGGACCAGGTATGCATCCCCAGACCGAACTGACTCATCCTCATTCCATCCTCCTCTTAAAAGTCCCATATACTAACTTGAGCGTCGGAGTGTTCACGCCGGGAACACCCTCGGCGTTCTCTGATTTGTGTTTTGGTCTTGCAGGATCAAGGAGGGGAGATCTCGAAAGCTGCATCAGCATACCGTTTGGGAATTTTCCAAACATTGGCGCCATCTGTGGGAAGCGTTTCAAAAAATCTGAAAAGATGTCAGACGACATTTTAAACAACACAAACGATGCTTCCTCTCTCCCTGCTGTTGTCAACAACACACCGTCCACGTCAAATCAAAACAACACAGTGCCACCGCCTAGAGACTTGTCGATTCAACCCAGCCAAACAAGTCTACAGGCGATGCAATAAATGATGCGTGAGATGATGCAACAGATGATGCAACAATTCATGCAACAAGGCAATTTAGGCGGACCCGTTGTCGTGGAAGCTCTCCCGCCGCCAGCTCACCCCTAACATCAGAAGGGTCCAACAGTACACAGACCCAGGGGTCCCGACAAAGCCGGTGTTCTTCTCACCGCTCCTGCGTTGGTAGCACTGCTGCCTGGTATACATGGACCATATCCGGGAAACGCTGAAAATACACCGGTCGCGGGCGTTCCAGCCGGCAACCCAGCAAACACCATCCCTGCCATATTGGAGCCGACTCAGAGGTAGGCCAACTATGACCAAGAAAGAGAAGCATCTTTGCACCCCGGAATAAGAAAACTCCCTGAAGATGATGCCACAAAACCGGATAAACGGGACACTCAAGGATGGCTAGAGAAGCAAGCATCGGTGAAACGTTCCCCTTTCTGCCCAAAAATCCTGGAAGAGCCAATCCCCAAAGGATTCCGAATACCGTCCCTGGAAGGTTATGACGGCACCTCAGACCCCGACGATCACCTCGCCAGATACGATAGTCAAATGACCCTCGTAGGGGTTTCCGACGTCATCAAATGCCGCGCATTCCCGCCAACACTCAAAGGAGCAGCCCTATCCTGGTATCAAACCCTAACACCAGAATCCATCAAATCTTTCAGTGATCTAGAAGATCGCTTCCGGAAGTGTTTGATAGCCCAACGAAGGCAGAAAAGAATAGTGAGGTCATTGATGATGGTAAAGCAAAGGGAGAACGATGCTTTTATTTGTGGCTTCCCACAAACCTGGCATGTCGAACATCTGAGGAGGTACTATCAATAGAGATTTGCCAAAGATATTTCTTCTTTTTTAGGACCTTTTCATCACTGTATACAAAAATGACTCCTCCCTTTTTTATATAGCAAGCAAGTTTTACTTAATGGTGTTTGCCAAACCCCGGTTCCACAGAACGGAACCGAAGGGCGAGCCTCAGAAAAGGCATCCGTGTTAGCCGATTCCGTAGAACGGATCCGAAGGGCGAGCCTCAGAAAAGGCAGCCGCAATAGCTGGTTCCACAGAACAAAACTGAAGGGCAAGCCCCAGAAAAGGCAGCCGCAATAGCCGGTTCCGCAGAACGGAACCGAAGGGTGAGCCTCAAGAAAAGGCAGCCGCGTTAGCCGGTTCCGCAGAACGGATCCGAAGGGTGAGCCTCAGTAAAGGTAGACTCATCCGCAGGTTCCGCAGAACTCCACTAGAAATGGATCCAGTAGACTTCGCAAAGATGAGATGGCAATTATCACTTCGAGAAAATAAGAGCAGAAAATTCTACTAAAACTAAGCCAAAATTGTATTTCACCTTGCAAAAAGAGATTACATATCCTCTTCATCCGGAGAGATATCATCTAAATCTAGGCCAGGGAATTTCCGAACCACTTTTTTTTACAAGATTCAAATGACTGCCTACAACAATCAACTACGTGTTGAAGGAACAATTCCTGACACTCAGGTTCCCCAAACAACAGTTCTAGACGCTGTTGACGAACCTGAGAAAGAGCGGTAGCATGCCCTTCCTTCAACGACGCTATCTCCTGGCGTAGGGCTGCCTCTCTATCTTCAGAAGCGGCTGCCCGTTCGAGGAGCTCCTTCTCCCGTTGAGAAAACTCGGCCTAGACACGAAGAAAACGCCTCTCCTTAGACTCAGATATGGAGAACGCACGATCGCGGTCAACCCTCAGTTGAGATACAACAGCTTCTGCCTGCCATAATCGCGACTCCGCAGCCGCACACTCCGCCCTCAGAAGATCCTCGTTGGCACGAAGAGCTAAGGCAGTCTCCTCTAAGTCTCGGAAGCGACTTCTTTCCTCTTCCAGATCCTCCCTCGATGCTATAGCTTCGACAGTCATCTAGTCCCGTTGATCCTTTATACGCTGATACTCCCGGCGCCAGTATTGGACCTCCTCCTCCGCCTCCTCCAGGCTCTCGGACCGGATCCGTAGTTCGTCGCTGGTAAAACTGAGCTGTCGCATGGCAAGCCGCATCCTATCGATGAAGCTCTGCCGCTCCAGCGAGTGGCGAATCACCCCCAAGGAGGATTCCTCGAGAAGAGCCTCCCACGGCATATCCAGATACTGGGATCAATCCGCAGAGCAGGCCAACTTGGTGACAAAAGTAGCAGCCAGCCGAGGATTCCCTAGTAAAGAGGTGATCTGCCCCACTACCCTAGGGGCCATACTCATAGGCGTTGAGGGCTGAGAAGATGCCTGGCTCGCCGGAGCCGCCACGTCTTGAGAGGACGCACCACCTTGAGCGGACACAAGCCCATCAGTGCTAGAAGCCTCGCCCCGGAGACGCTGCGCAAGAGGAGCCAGGGTCGGACCGACGTACGGCCATTTCATTGCGCGGGCCAACCGATCGGAGCAGAACAAGCCTGCACATACAAAAAATGGAGCCAAATAAATATTGACAAAAAAACTACCAGCGAACGAGGAAGAGGGCCTTGATCCTGCAGCCACTCCCAAAGACGCCGAGGCCGATGTAGAAGAAACAAGCATCGACACAGCCGCCTCAGTTGACGTAAACGGTTCCGAAGTACTAAGAGTCACATCCTCCGCAACAGACATGCTTGGAGTAGTCGGAGCCGCTCCAGCAGAGGTCACCGGCACAGGTTCAGGGGGAGCCGCCGGCACGAATGAAGGAACCGGAGACACGGATTCGGAAGGACTGGGGGAAGGCAAAGAAACAAAAGCACTCGATATAGTGCTGGACACAAAAGGCACTATGGCCATAGATGAGGCAGAAAGAGATTCAGAGACGAGAGCAACGGTCTCGCCTAGAGGGCAGGGCTCCTCAGAAGATGACCGAGAGGGACTACTCTCGGAAGACACAGGAAAAGGACCCTCGCTAAGCGGTCTCGACCGATCCGAGGGTCCCACGATCTCAGCCGCTGGCTGCCTTCTCAGCGGCTCCGAAAGGAGGGATGGATCCGCTTGTGCCCCACCAGAAGGTTGTGGCAAACCACGGGGAGAAACAGAAGGAGCGGAGGCGGAGGATGTCTCCCCTCTTCGCCTCCGAACCACAGCCTTAACCCTCCTCCTCCGGGACGGTTCCGCTTCGACGGGGCCAGGAGCCGCAGAAACCACAAGAGCCGGTGCCCCCCGGGACCGACCACCGCCAGACCATGGAAGGACGTCATACTCCTGCTCGATGGTTGACCGTAGGCTAGGAAACAATGAAGGCAGAGAAGTCAAGGAAGGAATCGGATCAGGAGCGGCAACCTCTTGACCGAGGAAGCCACACGGATAATTAACCTGGCGACAGTGATCTACCGACACTACGACATCTATAGACAAGGTACCGATAGACATTAACCGGTACCTAATGAGGTATAAGCTAAACCTCTCTAAAGGAGAAAACACTCCCGAAGGGCAGACCGGGCTGGTCGTCCAAACGGAGGGAAAGGAAAGATCCCCACCATACTTGACCTAAGCCCAATGACTTTTCCACTCGTCATCAGAGTCAGTGACGCATGTGAAGAGCTTGCACCAAGGGGTATGAGGAAGAAGATAGTAATAGTGGGGAGAATGGGGAGCCCTACTCAAATTGAAGA